>JAODAL010011850.1:50000-98049 GCA_025379985.1 Phyllomedusa bahiana | reverse complement strand
CCTGTAAAAGTTTTTGGGTGGCGGGGCCCGGGGAACTAATTCCCCCAGGGGGGCCGTAAAGGAATGTAGGCCCTGACCGTGTTACAGCTTGGGAGCCCGCGCTGCCATGCCCTTGGGGGAAAAACCGATAAGCTCAAGGACTGGCCCCCCTTCTGTTCTACTTTTAGAAGTGCTGGTACTGGTTTTTTGGAAAATAAATTACGGTTTGGAATCCCATCCGGCTGGGCCCAAACCCCATAAGTTTTAAACGGTGCAGAGCCCACCATTTTGGAAAGGGAGGGCGCGGGTCCCAAAACTGGACGGAGCAGGGTCAGCTGCTGCACCTTAGGAGGGTTTGGTACACATACTGTTTGTTCTTTGACTTGCCTTGCTGAACGACGCTGGCCCCCATGAGTACGAGAGAGGGATTGGCCCGGAGATGATGACAAAGAAAACAGCCCCCCTTCTGCAGAGGGGGTGGAGCCTTTGCTGGCTGCAATGGCTGCGTGCCCCTGGCGCGCTGCTGCCTTTCTGGGGCGGCAGGATGGACCCCCACTTTTGGCCCTTTCCCCCAGGCCAGGGGTTTGGTGACGCTGCATGTTTTGACACAGGGCCGTGGAGCCAACTTTAGTCCGGGCCATGTTCACTTTCTCCCTAAGATTCTCATATACCCATATTCGGTCTCCGGTGTTTAGCAAAAAACTCCCACCCCCGCCGAGTATCTGTTTTTAGCCAACCTCCGCACTGAGTGACTACTGCCGCGCTGCCTCCTGAGCCCTGTGCCGCTACTTTGTTGGATGCGAAGGGGGGTTTTTTTTTACCCTGGCCGTTTGGGCTCCCGACCTACACTGTGCTTCTGCTGACCCCCGGGCCCCAAACGACCCACTTGGGCTCGCGCTGCCGATCAAGCGCCCCTTTCCCTGCGATGATGAACCCCTTCCCTTTTCCCCGGCTTCTAAGTGGGGGCGGTACTCATCTCTTTTTGTGTTTCACGTCACTGCCCCTCTCCCGGTCTTGGTATCAGAGGGGGGACCCCCCAAACTGACCTTTCCCATCCCCCCAAACTCTTATTTTGCCGCCTATGCAAAAGCAGGGGATAGGGCCCCATTTCTTCGCTGCTAATAGTGCTGACTGCCCTCCTAAAATTGTCATCCTCGCTATATAGGGTGCTGACCCCAAAAAAAAATAGTAGATCTCGGGCTGGGGGAACCGGATGGGAGAGAGGGGGTTGAGGCGGGTGGGGGCCCGTGACCCCCCGGGCCCAGCCAACGGGGGTTGTTTTGACGTTCCCACCGACCTTGGCGGGGGTTGTCAGAGGGCATCGGGGAGAAAGTGGTGACCTAGTCAACCAATTTTTAAAAACGCTTGGGTTGTGGTCCACCAAACAGCCGCTGTGACGCGGCAGTTTGGCCTCACCGGTGGCCCTGCTGCGACGTCCCCTTGCTGTCGGACCTGGGCCGCTCCAGGAAGTTTGTGCCCCTGCCAGTCGAGGGAAATCCTGCCACCCCCGTCTGAAATCTGTTTGTTCTAAAAGTACGACATGTTTTATTAAAATATTGCATATGATAAATTTCACCCCTGTTTTTGATCCAATGAACCCCAGTAACAAACTTGGGTACCCTTGGAATAAAACCCAAAGGGCAGGAAAAATTTTACTTGTATGTGTGTTTAAAAACACTTTGTATTTTTTCGAATGTAAAGCACAAAAACTTAATTAACCTTCGGATATGAATTATGCTACAGGCAAAATTGCTTTTTTGGCCCGGGAAAAGAAGGGTTTTTTTTAGTGACCACAAAAGCAAACAATGCTTAATTAACCCCCGGGTTAAAATTGGGGGCCAAAGAAAGAGCAACCAAAAATTTCCAGCTTTTTTAGCGTGTTACAAAGGCGTGTATTTTACGGTACCAACAAGGAAAAAAAATTTAATGAACCCTTCGGTTATGAATTATGCTACAGGAAAAATGTCTTTTTTGCCGGTGAAAAAGACGGTTTCTTTTAGACACCACAAAAGCAGAACAACGCTTAATTAAACCCTGGATTAAAAATGCGCAAAAGAATTGAGCAACCAAAAATGAAGTGGTATTTGGATTGTAAAAACGCTGTTTCTTTAAATGAAACAACAGGAACAGGCTTAGATCCCCTTGGATATTCATTTTTGCTGTGAGCAGATAGCATTAAAATGTATATGCAGCGGCATTGGAGCATACTGGACTTCAGTTCCAAATACCCCCCACAAAATCAGACTTAGAACTTTAAGAAAAGCAGTCTCTGAGACAAGCTGAGACACTCTCCAAAAATCGCTGTATAAAAATGAGTTCTTTAGTAAGAGATATCATAAGCAGCCGCGGCAGCACCTTCCCTACTCAGTACAGTGAGAGCGGTATGAGCCCCCAGGTCGCGCCCGGACTTATTTAGGCCCGGTGACGTCACAGAAACCCGCCGGTCTCCGATTGGCTTCATCTTGCACATGTCATGTAGGCTACACCTTTCTTCCCTCCAGATTTTCTTTGCCCCATGTAACGCCATGTGCTCGCAGCCATTTTATCAATCAAAAGCACACTTCGTTCACGCGAAGTACCCCAAACTTCGACTTCATTCAGATCCGAAGTTTTCCTGAAATTCTAAGCGAATTCCACTTCGTTACAATCAATTCGCCCATCTCTAGTTATAACCAATTGAGCAGATACCAATAAGTGCGGCAAACCAATGTCGAAGATTGGCTGAATGAGGAGGTACATTGGATATATAAACGGAACACAGTAGTTCCATATGGCGTCAATGAAATACAGTGGCCAATTACAGTAATAATTTTAATTTTTTTAATTTTTCAAAATTAATCTTTCCAGGACATTTTCGTTTAATTAGAATATATTAACATAATTTATCTCTTCCACCTGTCTCTCAAATAAGCACTTGTCTCCCTCCTTTCTGGATCAAGAACGTGGTATTCAGCTGCGCTAGTACTATTTACGTTATCTATATGCGGTTTTAGCTGAACAGACGTACATGTTTATCTAAAACTCCTTCAAAGGGAGGCCTTTTGGATTCATCGGTTGGACTCATGTGCCCCTAAGGGGTTAAATGAGACATTAAATTTGAGAGCATTTTTGTGATGTTAGTTTAATATCGAGTAGCGCGTGTTTACGTCTGTTCAGCTTCACATAGATTTGGTATATACACTAGAAAGTTTTTGGAACTATGTTAAGTTTTTTTGGGTTTTTTTGGGGGTTTGTGTTGGTTTTTTCACTGGGAAATTTGAGGACTAAACTGTGTTTGTTATTTTATAATTAATGCCCCTAAAGGAATTATGGGACTAGAAAGCTATTCTAAAAACGGGGATGTAAATAAAAGTGGAAAAACTTTGCCCAAACCCAAAAATTTGTGTCAAGGTGTATTCATCTCCTGAATTTCATACCAATAAAAATTAATGACAGAATCAAGTGTTAAAAAATTAGCAATATGCAACTTCTCATGCAAAAGAAATTGGCATGGTAAATTAGATATTATGTCTTTAAGGCTTTTAACCCGAAAATAAATTTTCCCTACTATAAAATATATCCCAAAGAAGCATAACTGTTGTGGTCAAGATGAATCAAAAAAACTAATTATTCTAAAATAACAATTAGAAAAGTGTTTATTTAGGTTGAAACAATTTTATGTAAAATAAAGAATGCAGGTTTTTCATAAAAAAAAAAGTTGTGTAGGTCAAAATCTTTGCAATTTAAAATATAAATATAAAGTTTAATATTGAAAGCGACAATTAAAAAAAATTAAATACCCCCAATCTTCATTTTAAAAGCTAAGAAATCTGTCTATCTGCAAACACTAGTGCGGAAATCCCCAAGGTTTAAATTTTCTGTTCGGTTAAATGACCCCCAAAATTTGGGTTTTGGGACTTTTAAGAATGTTTGAAGGGCGTAAGGACATTCCTGCAATTTGTACATGCTCTAGTGCTTCCTCCGTTTCCTGTTTGAAAAGATCTTCTGGTGAAAGATAGAGTTTTGCCTAAAATGTAATATGTGACAATAAGTCTTAAAGCTAGAAACTGTGCAAAAAAAAAAAAATTTTTAATATTTCAGTAGACTAAAAAAATAGCAGATTTTATAATGCTTTTTAATGCTTAGATAGTATAAATTAGACTAGAGAAAATGAAGCAAATTTATCATGTACTATTTGATGAACTTGGCACATCTTTGGACATAACTTTATAACATCTATTTGTTGGCTTAGCTTGCACCAATAAGTGCATCAAAGACTTAGCCCATTTTTTGTCACATATCGAGCCTCACCTCAATTTGTGAAGCCCTTACTTTTTCCTTTAAGCCACATTCTCTTGTTAAACAAGGCACAAGAAAAGTCCAAAAAAAATTTAAAACACATAATTACATGTGGCATGTATGCCAGTTTTTTGGTGCATGGTGCCCCAGAATTTTACCGAAAGTAAATCTACCTTATTATTACAAATACTTAACTTCTATGATAAATTTTTCTTACATCTTCCATATTAGCCAGAATCATCTATTGCACCAACCATAGTTATCTATCCCCTTCATCTACAACATCTCTACAATGTGTCTACCTATTTATAAAACTTTGTACTATTGATCACACAGCCTATGTTGTTGTATAGATCTACAAAGAAATTTGCATATTAACTATAAAATATCCATTTTAAAGGGGCTTTCTCACTACAAGATTAGCTTACAACATGCAGAGACAGGTAATTGAAGACTTTTTCCAAACACATTAGTCTTTTGATTTTACCTCGGCGTGAAATAAGAGATTTTATCTGCTCTGAGTGCACACAGGTTTCTCTGGCTGCGTCAGTATCTTTGCTTCCTGATTAGTCATAGAGCAGGGAGTGATGTCACCATATACAAAGCTAGAGAAATATCCAAGGCACACCAGTTTTTAGGGTGAGAGTGATTTTTATTTACAACAAAATCGTGCTATACCCGTTATGGCTAAGGGAGATCCATAATACTGCACATAATTAACATCAGTAGATAAGAGATCAACAACAAATGACATTTTGGTATTACACCTTTTTCAAAACGACATCTGTAACCTTTATTAAGTATCAAAATTCTTTAGCATTTTATACATCCTGTAATATTATCAGTTTGTTGCTTTACTGCATTTCATTACTTCTTAAGGAGATATATATATCCTTAAGAAGCAATAAAATGCAGTAAAGCAACAAACTGATAATATATATATATATATATATTTATGAACATGTATCGGTACATTCTCATTATTATGCAGACTTTATGACCTTTTTATAGTTCATTTTTTACATTTAAATATTTTTAATCTTACAAAAATTTGTGTCAAATTTATCATCAACTTTTAAAGCACTTAAGAGACTTTTTACAAAGGAATGTCCACTGCATGAGTCGACTCAAGACCATGTGTGAGGAAAAAGGAGGAGGGCAGCGTTAACTTGCAGCCAACGTTCTCATTAACTTCTATGGGAGTTCCAAATATAGCGTAGCGAGTGTGCGTGGCTATATTTGGAACTCCCATAGAAGTGAATGGAAAAGACATCCGCAAGTACAAGCTGACCTGTGCAGCGAATATTCCTTTGTGGTAAAACCCCGTTAAATATAATAGAGATTTTTTTTTTTATAGTAAATTGTTCTAACAAATCATTATAATGATATATATATATATATATATATATTATATATATATATATTATATATATATATTATATATATATATTATATTTATATTATATATATATATATATAAATACACACATATATAGTGGCAGACTGGCTACATGTAGTTGCTGTTGCTGCCACTGGGTGGAGATATACTAGAGGTGGTTTTATACAACATGCCACCAAGGATACCTGGCCTTGGTGGGATATGAGCCAGCTGTCTGTATTGTAAGCCACTCTCAGAGGTTGGCAAACGGGTATAGGATTAGTTTGGCTTTTCAGCCGTTCCTGGGTTGGCTCTTATTGGGAGTAGACAATGTGTCTACTGCCCATGTTCCAGGCCACATTATGGATAGGGCTCGGGAGTCCCATAAAAAGCCGGGTCCTTCAGGTGTACAGGGGGGCGTGGTCTGCTAGCTGGTAGTGCAGCAGAGGAGCCGGAGAGAGGCTCTGGCCCCCGGAGGCTTGAGGGAAGCCGTTACTGTACTGGAGAGTGCAGGATGTGTGATAATGGACATTAGGGTCCAGACAAGTGTGTAGAGAGGGAGTGTATGTTTAGTTAGTGGCCAGACGGCCGAGGATTTTATTTATGTGTTTGTTCTGAATGCTGTGCTGTACACCTGTGCTGCCATAAAACAGGCGGAAGCCGTAAAGAAGTATTTGTTGGTGTGCCATTCGCTTACCAAAGCGGCGATCCCGTGAGCAAAGTACCCCCAGGAGGGTGGGGAAACGAAAAGTGAGGGTTAAAATATATACATATTATTTATATATTTAATTTATAAACCCCCAAAAATATATACATACTACATACACATTTTGTATAATAAAACACACATAGGAAAAATAAAAGCAATCCGCTCCGGGAATAATTAAATGGATTTGCGGCAACTACCCGGGGTAAAAGGAAGCACGTAAAAGTATTTGGTTAAAAAACCCTTTTGATTTTTTATAAAAAAAATTTTAAAAAAAAAAAAAAACCCATGCTGCAAAAAAGGAAAAACACGTCCAATAAAAGGTCAAAAACCACCATATACGGGACGGGCACAAAAGTTATCCCTGAGCCCTAACATTTTATTTTATATTTTAACAAAACACACACACACACACCACACACACTTATACAAATTATATAAAAAACAATTTTTATATATTTTTTTAATAAAAACAAAATTATATTTTACATATATAAAACACCCCTTTTATTTTTATACACAAAAAACACATTTATATATTTTTAAACATTTATTTTACACAAAATTTATTTTACACACAAATATTTATATACTTTATATGCTTATATATATACACACAAATATTTTATACTAAATATGCATTTTATAAAATTATTATTTTAAAAATTATATTTTTTAAATACATATATAAAAATTTTTTTAATTTAAACCCTTATTTTTTTCTTTAATATTTTAAAATTTTTTACATAAAATATACATTATTTATATACATATTATTTTATAATTTATATTTTAAATAAATATTTTGTTAAAATTAAAAATTTTAAAATAAATTTTTTTAAAAAATATTTATAACATTTATTTTCTTATTTTTTCATTTTATAAACATTTTTAAAATTAATTTTTTATATTTTTACATTTTTTTTTAAAATACATTATATAAAACCATTTTATACTTTATATATATAAATTTTTATATATTTTTTTACAAAATTTTTTTAAAATTTATTTTACATTTTTTTTACCCATTATTTTATACATTTTAATATTTAAATATTTTTAAATTTATTTTCCTTATATATACTTAAAATTTTCTTTAATTTATACAAAAATTTATTTTTTAAAAAATAATATATATTACATAGTTAAAGGTGCGCACCCTGTGGGGGCAGTTTGGTCGCTTAACAGTGAAAAAAGAAAAGCCCCATGGGTTAAATTTTAAAAAGGCCAACCGGGGTTTTGGGGGGGGAAAACAAGTCGGGGCTCACATTTAATGCTTTTTATTTGAGATAGGGTTTCGGCTTTGGGTTATGGGACCCTCGACTGAGACTGGGGTTTAGAAGTTCCCGGGTTCCCCCCTGGTTTCCCCAACGGGGACGAAAAAGAGGTGGTTTTGTTTTTTTTTGTTTGGGCGGGGAATTTACGTTTTTTGGGGGTTGGTGGTGGGGTTATTAGGGGGGTTTCTTTTGGGTTGGCGTTGTTTTTTTTTTGGGGGGTGGGGGATTCTGGGGTTTTGGGGGGTTTTGGTGAAAAGGAGTTGGGGTTTTGGGGGTGGAGTGGGGTAAATGGGGGTTGGGGAAAAAAGTGGTGTGGAGAAATTGTTTTTAGAGGGGGGGGGGGGATTTTGAAAAGGGTTTGGGGGGGTGTGTGGTAGGGTGTGTGTATGTGTGTGTTGTGTAGGGTGTGTGTGGTGTATGTGTGTTTTGTGTGTATTATTTGTTTTTGGTTGTGTGGTATAGGGTTTGTGTATTTGTGAAATTTTGGTTTTATGTGTGGTATGCGTGTTTTGTGTGTAGGGTGTGTGGTTGTGTTTTTGTTTTTGTGTGTATATGGGGTGTGTGATGGTGGGGGAGGGTGTGTTTTTGGGGGTATGGTGTATGTGTGTAGGGTTGTTTTGTCGTGTGTGTTTTTGGGGGTTATATGTTTTGTGTTTTTATATGTGTGTGTTTATTGGGGGGAGTGTATTTTTGGTTGTGTGTGTATGGGGTTTTTGGGGGTTGTGTATGTGGTGTGTGTGTATGTGTTGTTATTTTTAGTTTAAGTGTTTTGTTGTGTATGTGTGTGTGTTTTATATTTTGGTGTGTGTGTATGTGTGTTGTGTATAGTGTTTGGGGTGTATGTGTATGGGGTGTATGGGGTTTGTTTTTGGGGGGTGGGGTATTTTGTGTGTTTTGGGGTTTGGGTGTGTGTAGGGTATTTTTGGTGGTGTGTGTGTAGGGTGTGTTTTAATTTTGGGTGTGTGTTGTGTTGTGTGGTTGTTGGGGTTTTTTGTTGGGGTTGTGTGTGTGTGTGTGTATGTTGTGTGTTTTATTTTGTTGGTGGGGTGTGGGGTATGTATGTGTTTTGTTGGGGTTGTTGTGGGGTGTATGTTTTTGGGTGTGTTTTTGTGGGGGTTTATGTGTGTGTATGTATGGGGTGGGGTGTATGTATTTTGTGATGTTTTAGGGTTGTGTTATGAAATTTTGTGTGTGTGAAATTTTTTGTTTTTGGTTTGTGTGGTGTATGTATTAGTGTTTTGGGGTGTTATTGTGGTGTTGTATGTGTTTTTGTGTGTAGGTGTAGGGGGGGGTTTGTGGGGGGTTTTTTTGGTGTGTGTGTGTTTTTTGGGTTTTCGTTGTTTTGGGTGGAGTTGGAGTCAGGGGTGGGGTGTGGGGTGATTTGTTTTAAAGGTTTTAAGGGGGAGTTGAGAGGTTAAATTGAATTTTTTTGAGTTTGTGGGGTTCCAGATTTTTTAAAGTTTTTTTTTTTGATGGTTGGGGGTTTTTTGGAAAAAAAGGGTTGGGTTTTTTTGGGGTTTTTGGTTTGGGGCTGGTGGGGGATTTTGGGGGTTTTTAGGGATTTGGGTTTTTGGGGGTTTTTTTAATAAGGTTGGGGGTTAAATTATTTTGGGGTTTTTCCCCGGTGGGTTTTTTAGTTGGGGGGAAGGGGGGTTAGTCGTTTCTGTTTGGGGGTGTGTTGCTTATGGGTGTGGTGTATATGTGGTGTATGGTGGGGTTGTGTGTGGGGTGTATAAAAATTGTGTGTGGTGTGTGTGTGTGTATGTATGTGTGGTAAAATATATTGTTTTGTTTTTTTGGTTAATGGGGGTTTTGTATTTTGGTGTTTTGTGTATGGTAGGGTTGTGTGTTTTATGTTTTTGGGGTTGGTTTTTATATGTGTGGTATATAGTGTGTGTAAAATTTTTGTGTTGTATATTTATTGGGGTGTGGGGAAATATGTATGTGTGTAGGGGTGTATGTTTTTGGTGTGTGTTTTGGTATTTTTGGGGTGTAGGTAGTATGTGTGTTTTGGGTATGAAATGTGTGGGGTATGTATGTAGGGTGTATGAAATGTAAGTGTTTTTGTATGTTTTATTTTGGTATTGGGTGGTGTGTGTGTGTGTGGTTTATTTTTTGGTGTGTTTTTGGTTTTTGTATATTTTTGGGGTGTTTTTGGGGTTGTGTTATATATTTTTAAGGGTGGTGTGTTTTGTTTTGTATATTTGGGTTTTTAAGTGTGTGTGTGGTGGTGTGTGTGGGGGTGTGTGTGGTATATATGGTATGTTGTTTTGGTGTTTGGGTTTTGGGTATGGTGTGTGTGGTGTGGGTGTATATGTTTTGTGTTGGTTTTGTGTGTGTGGGGTGGGGAAATATGGGGTTTTGTTGTGTTGTGGTGTGTGTGTGAAAAATGAAATGTGTGTGGGGTTTTATTTTTGTGGTGTTTGTTGGTGTGTGTGTGTATATGGTATGTGTTGTGTGTGTGGGGTGTGTGTGGGGTTAAAAATGTATGTGTGTTGGTGGTGTGTGTGTTAAAATGAAAATGTGTGTTTGTGGGTGTTTGGGGTGTGGCTTTGTGTGTGTGTATATGTATTGGGTGTGTTTTAAAATTGATTTTGGGGTGTGTGTGTTTTGTGGTTTTTTGGGGTGAAATATGTATTTGTTGTGTGTGTGTGTTTTTGTGTGTTTATATGTATGTGTGTGTGTGGTGAAAGGTGGTGTTGTATGTGTGATATGTGTTTTGTGTATGTGTGTGTGGGTTGTTGTGAAATATTGTATTTTGGGGGTGTGTTGTTGTGTGTGTGGTGTATAGGGTATTTTTGTGTGTGTGGGTGTTTTGGTGTGGTGTTTATGAAATGTGTGGGGTTCCCGTGTTGGGGTGGTTCTATGTTGTGTGTGGTTTTGTGTGTGTGTTTTGGTATTATTTTGGCTTTTGTGTGTGTTGGTGTGTGTATATGTGTGTGTGTGTGTGTGGGGTATATTTTGTTTTTGTGTGGTTTTGTGGTGTGTAATATTTTTATTTGTTGTGTGTGTGTATATATTTTTGGGTTTTGTGTTTTGTGTATTTTTGTGGTTTGTTGTTGTTATTTGGGGTTGGGGTTATGTGGGGTGGAAATGTTTTTGGTGTATATGTGTGTGTTGGTATGTGTGTTGTGTGGGTATGTGTGTATATGGTGTGTTGGGTGTGTTTTTGTAGGGGTTGTGTGTGGTGTGTTGTGTTGGATGTATGAAAGGGATGGTTTGAAATTGGGGTGTGTGTATATTTTTGTGGGGGTATTTGGGTGTGTGTGTGTCGGGTATGTAGGGGTATGTATGGTACTGTGGTGAAATGAAATGTATTTTGTGTAGAAATTTTGTTTGTGTATGAAAGAAAGTGTTTTTGGGGGTTTATGTATGTAAGTTTGTGTGGGGTTTTATGTGTGTGTATGTATTTTGGTGTATGTTTGGGTATGTATGAAATGTGTGTGTATGTAGGGTATGGTGGTTTTGGGTGTTGTGTGTGTTTTGTTTGTTCTTTATGGTGTGTGTGTGTGTGTGTGTGGGGTATTTTATGTATTGTGTGTGTGTGTGTATGTTTTGTGTATGTATTTTGTGTGGGGTTTTGTGAAAGTGGGGTGTATTTATTTTTAGTGTGTGTGTTGGGGTGTTGGTGTTTTAATGATTGTATTTGTGTGTAGAAATTTTTCTTTTATATTTTTAAATGAAAAAAAATTGTCCATTAAAAAAAAAAAGGGTTTTTTTTTTTTATTATATTTGTTGATATATTAAATTTTTTTAAAAATATATATATCCCCCTATTATTATTCTTTTATTTTAATTTTATTTTTTTCCCCTTTTTATTTTTAAATTTTATATTTTAATTTTTACAAAATTTTTTATAAAAAATTTATAATAAAAAATTTTATTCCATTTATTTTTTATTTATATATATTTTTATATAAAAAATTTTATTTTAAAATATATTTTTAAAAATTTTTATATATTTTTAAAAAATATATAAAAAATTTTTTTAAAAAAAATATATTGTTTTAAAAAATATTTTTTTAATATATATATTCCCCAAATATATAAAAAATTTTTTTTTTGTTTATTAAATTTTTAAAAACCTTTTTTGTTTATATCACAAATAAAATAAAAAAAACCCCAAATATATTTGTGGGGTTGGAAAATATATATGTGTGTGTATTTTTTATTTTGTGTGTTTTGTATATATTTGTGTGTTTTTATATATATATTTTTGGTGTGTGTTATATTTTGGGGTGTGTATATTTTTATATGGGTGTGTGTATATATTTTGTGTGTATATATTATATATTTTGTGTGTGTGTATATATTTTGTGTATATATATATATAAATTTTATGTGTGTGTGTATTATGTTTTGTATATATAAAAATTAATTTTATTTTTATGTGTGTGTGTAAAATATATATGTGTGGTTGTTATTTTTATTTATTATATATATTATGTGGTGTGTTTATATATGTGTGTGTATATATTTTTTATTTATATTTATGTGTTTTGTGTTTTAATATATGTGTGGGGTATATATATAATTGTGTGGGTGTATATTTTGGTGTGTGTATTTATTTTATTTTTAAAATTTTATATATATATATTTTAGTGTATAAAAAATGTGTGTGTATTTATATTTTAATATATATGTGTTATTATGTATGTGTGTTTGTATTTTATAAAATATATTAAAATTATATATATATTTTATATTTTATATAAAACACACATATATATAAAAACCCCACCCCAAAATATATTATATTTTTAAAATTTTCACACCAAATATTAAAAACCCCACACATTTATAAAATATATATTTTATACACACAATATAACACACAATCTTTTATATAATATTACAACACATATATACCCACACAAATATATATATTTACACACCCCACACATATAATATTTTAACCACATATATACCCCACACAAAACACATATATATATATAAAATTTTATATACCACACATATATACACACTATATTATATATACAACATATATATACTAAAACATTATATATATATATATATATAATTATATATATTATATAATACACACATATATATAACAAAATATATACTCACATATTAATAACACACACACATATATATATATTATAAAACATATATATATATACAACACATTATATATATAACATATATACACATATTTTATACACAATTATATATAATATTATACACAAAAACACACATATATACACACAAATATATATATTATATATATAACACACACATATATACACGCAACTTTACATATATATATATATAAACACACACACACAGTATATATATATATATATTTTATTATAATATATAATATTATATATATATATACACACACACACACATATATATATAACACATATTTTATACAAATATAAATCTTATACACTTTGTAAATTTATATATACAATTTTATATATATATTTATTATATATATATATATATAATTATTTTAACACCACACACACACATCTTCTGGCATTTTTCCTAGGTTTTTTTTTCTTTTTTTTTTTATATATCACTCAAATGTATTAATATAAATAAGGCACAGGCATTTTCCTTTTATTGTTGGCTGATCCTAAGAAAAACATGGCTAATGGTTTTTTGGCTGCAGCCTGTTAGTCTCTTGACAGTAGACACAAGTGAAAAGAAGGATGGGGCCTGTTGGACATCAACATGAAAAACCTTTGTTTCACCAGGAGATAAGCCTCTGTCATAGCTGTTCAACCAACAGTTATCTAATGTGTATTGACAGCTGTATGCCAATTGCATACTGATGTAACTCTACTATACACAGCGACCTCAATGTACAAATGCTTGGATGCACATGCTTATGGATAAATATTTCTGCAGGATTTAATCATATTCGGAGAATTGTCATCTGTTAGCTGGAAGCGCCTGGTTTAGCACATTTAAGAGCTTCAAGCTAAGCCTTTGGTACACAGAGGTAAGGATATAGTCTTTGGTGTGAAGTTTACATAAGCCAATTTACATGAATAATTGCAACACCCCACATTAATTTATAGATCTGTATTAAAAGATCAGTTTTGATTAGTCGCCTCTGTGCATTGCTATGGCACTGACATTGAGTATCACTTAGAGCATGGGTGTCAAACTGCGGCCCTCCAGCTGTTGGGAAACTACAACTCCCATCATGCCCACTGTTATAGATTATACAAATGCATGATGGGAGTTGTAGTTTCCAAACAGCTGGAGGGCCGCAGTTTGACACCCCTGACTTAGAGGAACACATGGAGACATTAACCAGTTTATCAGCACTGCTGTGGATCTTAGATATATTTCTATCGGTGTAAGGAAAGGGGAAAAAAAATCTGAATTTTTTATTCATAGTAAAAATATTGCAAATTTAATAAACTGTGAAACCTAAAAGGCAGTAATGGTAAATGTGTCCTTATACAGTGCACCACTTCTGTCTCCTGTAAGTTCCCTGTTGACTGTGGATGGATTTTACTGCTTATTTACTTAATTATATGAAAGGAAAGGGAAATGTCATTCAGAAAAAACGATAATATAACACATGGTGAGCAAGGTCTGCAAATGCTAGGTCAACATATAATTCAAAGTAAATTTTTCATCATAGACATTCTGATTATAAAATATGATACAACAATACCTGATCAATGAGCAAGTTGCAGAACTCCTGAAGTAGAACAATTATCCGTGCAGGAGAGTTGTAAAATATTGAGCGACTCCAGATTAGGCAAATAGTGTGGAACAAGGGAGGAATTAAGACGCTGATCTGAGGAAAGTCGGTTTCTTCTAATAGTCTTATATGTGAATCTAATGTTCTCAAGTGAAGATCAATATCTTCTGCTTCAACAAGAGCTGAAAACAAAGATGAATGACCATTATGTATTGCACTTATTAACAGGTCATATCATAAAACACAGTTGGTAAATACATTCAGGATTGGAGGTTGCTACAACAGGCTACTGTCCCGTTATCTACAGCAGAGGTTTTCAACCTTTTTTTTCTGCCACAGACCCCAAACTCCTGTTCTACCTTGATGGGGACCCCCAAAATCTAGGTAAACAAGACATTAACGCAGAACCTGATAAAAAGCGAGTCCATCTGAAATTACTACAGTTACTACAAACTACAGTTAGTGTCGTTACAGTTTATCACTGCACAATATGTTCAAACTGGGCTTAATGCGCCACAAAGACGTATCTCATCTTCAATGTACAATACTAATAATCAATAAGAGGCAATAATTGTTAAAAGTAAAAGTGCATATAAAATAGTGACCATTTCATATAATGAAAAATATGAATACTGGTGATTATAGTAACAATAATGCGAATGAAAAAATATTTAAATTAAAAAATAAACCCATTTAAGAGCAAATTTTCATAAATTTATGTACACATATGATTTGTTTAATATACTGCACTCCATAAATAATAATCCCAATAAAGTTTATACTGAGACACACCGCATAGACGAGCACACCATATATACTGAGATATCACCCCGCCATAGATGAGAGCGCACAGTATATCCTGAGACATCACCCAACCCATAGACGAGAGCACACAGTAAATAAAAAACATCACCTCTCAAAGTAGAGAGCACACAGTATAAACCAAGACATCAACCCTCCCATAGACGAGAACGCACATTATATACTGAGATATCACCCTCCATACACTAGAGTGCACAGTATTTACCAAGACATCACCCCTCAATAGACGAGAGCGCACAGCATATACCGAGACATCACCCCTTCCAGAGGCAAGAGCGCACAGTGTATACCGAGACATCAATCCTCCATAGACGAGAGCGCACAGTATATACTGAGACATCACCCCCCCCCAAAGAAGAGAGCGTACAGGATATACAGACATCTCACCCCTCCCCTAGAAAAGAGCGCACAGTATATACTGAGACATCTCCCCCACCCCTACCATATAGACCGTACAGTATATACTGAGACATCACCATCCATAGATGATTTTTTTATAGTGCTATTTATTGAAAAAATCATTATGTGTATATAAATTTATGCAACTTTGCTCTTAAATGAATGTATTAATTAAATATTTTTTCATTCACATTATTTTCATTATCACCAGCATTATATTCTTATTTTTTATTATATCAATTTTTTGATTATGCCATAAACCTCCTACTACAGACAAAAGATGAAAAATCTGTTCCTCAAGCTCAAATAAATATATATGTAGATTAAGTGTGAAACTGCACTGTAGGGTACATTGTAGGATGCAGGTTCACACTAAATCTTCACATAAATTTGAGCCTAAGGAACAGTCGGGCACATTGAATCTTTAGGGCATGTCACCACGGCACGGGTTTTCGGCCGGTTTGTGGTTTTTCAGACCGCCTGAAAAGCCAGCCGAAAATTAGCACAATTGTGCTCTATGGAAAACCTGTGCAGCAGTCCCCACTGCACGGGTTTTCCATCGGGCGGTTTTGTCGCCGGCGGTCCGGCGGCAAAACATTGAGCAAGCACCATCTTCCGTCCGGTTTTCGGACGGAATCTGTGCTTCTCAATGTGAAGGGGGAGGGCTTTTCTCTGCTCATTACGGAGAAAAGACGTCCCCCCCGCGGCCGTGGGGACGGGCGCAAAACAGGACAAATACCGTCCGGCAAACCGGCCAGTATTTGTCCTATGCTGTGGGGATGCACCCTTAATCTTAGCATTTCAATCCTTTGTTGTCTATAAAGGGAGGTAAACCACTACTATAGTATTTGTCCATAGCTTATTCCCCACCCCACTAACAACACATGCACACTCAGCTGAATAGAGAATACATGTGTATGGGGAAACTGTAAAGAATAGCTGACAGGCAGGCGCTTGGTCAGCACACAGCTATCGAAGGTTTATGGCCACATTTTAAACAGGGGAGTTAGAAAAAGTGATGATGGGACTTGGTGTTCAGACATGGTGGTATGCAATTCTGGAAACAGCCATGTGTGCCTGCCGACCACTGTGTGATAACTAATCCAGAGACAAAAGGACTGTATCTGAACATAGGGAAGCTATTCTGCTCATCATCTATAGCACAGCAAACAAGTCTCACCCTGCAGGAAGAACGTGGGGCACATTTACCTATTAGCCCTAGCAATAATTTGTTTGGCTAGTAATCATTTTACACTCCAAACAGCAACTAGACAGAAGCTGGCAGCAGTATACACTCTTCAAATCTGTATCAGTATAGAAGGTAAGGAGCCTGTACTTGCAGTAATTAACATGAGACTGTAAAGCAGCATATAGATACAAATCTCAAAGAATTTTGTACAGAGTTCAATTGAAGATTTTTAAAAGTCAATGGCTTTTGACATTTTTCCCCACCAGAAAATGTATTTAATTAGCAAAATGACCAGAGAAAATACAAAAGACAAATCATGAATGATGTCCTGCAAGGAAACCTATGGTTTTCATGACAAGACATCCATGTCATTTGGCTTCATGCTTGGACTTTGTAGGAACAGTAACTTGAGACCTCGGGACCTTGCACATTTCAAAGGCTTTTTTGCTGCATGGCAAGTGGACAAAAAGACCTGTCACAAATGAAACACCCTGTGGTGTAGAAGTGGAAGTGTCATATGTTCAGTGGTAAATAATGGTGACATGTCAGTATCAATCAAGAAAAACATTCCCCCACAAAAGGAAAAAAAGGCCTTCAAAGTACTTAGTCCAATAAGACTTAATTAAAAAAGGCCTAGTTTCTCGGAGTGCTCCCCAGTGGAAGCATGTCTGGCGAAAAAAAGATTTTGTCACTTCTATTGTAATCTAAATACATGTAGTTTAATATTTTTTAATTTTTTTTTTAGAAATTAGTTAATTGGATAATGACCTTCTAATAATTTCCTTCACAGTATGGCTCTAATCATGTCAATTAGAATGATGTTAAACTCAATTTAATAATCATTGTCCCCCAAGCAGATAGAAAAAACAGACTTGGGCTGGAATCTAAAGAAAATGACTTGGAAACATTTCTTGTTAACCTGTATCAGAGTGCAGATTAAAATCACCTAATTCTTGCTAAATGGAAAAACTTTTCTCTTTCTGTAGAAGTAGTAAAGAGAAAAGTCAATGTTATTATTCTAATAATTAATACATGCTGTATTCTCTCCCTCTAGCCTGCTTCCTTTGCTTTCCATTTCAACTTAAAACAGGTCTTAAATTTTCAGGAGAAGTGGTCATGTGAGTGTACATTAGGCACAAGAGTATTCCTGGCCAATATAAAACAAGCTTTTCACTTTGCAGGCTTTCCCTTTCATTTTCAGTTATCTTGAATCTAAAGGGTGGAGACTGACTGATATGATGTCTCCCATACACTGCATACACTTATACACAAAGTGCTGCTGCTTCCCTAGAGGGATTGGGTAAAATAACCAGGACACTATAACACAACTATTTTACATAGTCAAGTAGAACTCTTCCTTGACACACCTGCAATCACCAGAAAACCCCCGCTTTTTCCCTCTCAGTCATATGGCTTATACTGCTGTTGATGAACCTTATTACTTATGCTGTTCTATACATTTTTTGTTTTTTTTGGCTACAATTTGACAAACTGCTCTTCTGTCCCTCAAGTAAAGGAATAGATGTAGGGACCACAGCTGCAGCTGTCTAGAAAAAATTTGCGTACAGAGATGTGATCAATGACACCCCAATCAACTCAATAACTTGGGTCACAGATACCCTTACCAGGTGAACACTAACAATCATTCCCCTTTGAAACATGGTCATGTATGACATATTATGCTTCTAAAACAAAATTATTTTTACAGCAGAACAAGTAAAAGTTTTTCAACACCAATAAAGGTTAAGTGACTGAAAAAGAGGGATATTAGCAGTGACCGCAAGTGTGTGGAGGGTTGTGGTTATTTTGTCCAACCCACCCACGGAAGCAGCCACAGCAATCAGGATGTTATAAAGCAATCCTGAGCAGTGTGAAATATGATAATTTACTAGAGCTGTCTCTATATATTTCCATGCCTCTGTCTCTCTTCAGCCACTCCTCTCTTCTCCCTGTGCCATAGACTGATATGGGCAGCATCTGATATGATACTTGAGCGAGTGTTCCCTCTCGAGACTGGCTTTAGCAGTTTTCTCAGAGTAAATTTAGGAGTGAGGCGGGGATTAGGAAATGAACCGGATAAGTGGAGAAAAGGGCATTTTGTAAAATAAAACACACTACTACTTTGTTATATTTGCTAGTACTATTGATTTATGCACCGGCTGTTGAAAGGTTAAGCTTGCATTCCATACTGTTACTATGGGGCTGGAGCCTATCCTGTGTGTCTTGATGAGAACCCAAAAGTGAAGAGGAATAGATCACAGGAAGCCTTACAGTGGCAGCCTGGAAGTGAGAATCACTTTTTTTTTTCTTTTTTTTTCCCATCCAGGCGGCACTTAACCATAATTTTAACAAAACCTATATTTATATTACATAACTTAATAAAAAATAATTTTTAACCCTTTATACATCATAGATGATGTATCCTTGTAAGGAAGAGCATTTCTAAGCCAAAGAAAAGCATCTCACATCCTGGGTAGAAAAACCATGAATGAATTTTGAGCTGTGACCATTGTGAAGCTAAAATTCACTGTTTCTAGCCCAAAAATAATTCAGTGACCATCTTGTTGTCCATTCTTAACAGGGTTAATGACCGGCCTATTTTATTTTTTTCTTGTTTTTTATCCCCACTTTCCAAGAGACATACAGGGCGACATGAATGAAATTTGGCATACAAATGCCAAATTTCATGAGCATAACACTGGCACAGAATGCGCCTGATTTAGGAACTCACTCTACAGCATACATAAATCTGACGCATTCTAGCGCTCGGGAGACCTTTCTGGCTCAGGCATTCCACTTTCAATGTGCCCCGAAAAAGGCCGTAGCGAAGCTATAAAAATGTGTAGCTTCGCTATGGGTCTAGTGCACCCCGCCTCCCACCGAGCTCGGGCGCAATACAAGGCGCCGCAGGCGCTATGTAATGCGCCCCGGAGTGGTGTGCGGGAGATTTGAAAATGTATGAACAGGGCTGCATCTGATATCTGGCTGTAAAGATGCCAGATATCTGGCGCAGCCCCGTTAATACAGGTCGTCCACAATTTCTGGTAGGGCAGAAGACTTTTTTGGTGCTGTACCAGTTATAATTTTATGGTGCTATTTAATTTACCTTATAATCTACTGAAAACCTGAAAAAAAGTCTTTGAGGAATGAAATGGGGAAAAAAAAATGCAATTGCATAATTTTTATTGGTTTCAATTCATCATGCAATATAAATACATGTTTACTAAAAAAATTGTTTTTTACATTTGCATTGCATTGAAGCTGCTTGAAGGCCCATTTTTGCAGGACGTGCCTTAGTTTTTGTTGGTATCATTTTGGAGTGTATGTAACTTTTTGACCACTTTTACTTTAGTTTTTTGTGGGAATCAGATTAACCAAAAACACCTTCAATTCAGGTTTTTTTTTTCTTTTTTCTCCACATTTTTTACTGTATGTGAAAAATTATATAAATTCAGACTTTTATAGATTTGGAAAACTATCCCTAAGCATTGTTTGAAGTACCATAACTGTGAACCGAATTCCTTCAAAGTGAGGTGTATCTATCTTGTTCAATTTGGCATCCGATGTGGGAATATGAAACGTATTCTAGAACAAAAAGAGTGCAAATGGATTGTGTGCCTTGGTACAATGGCCCCCCCATGGACTAAATTAGAAACTTTAGAATTGTTTTTTCGTTTTTTAAGATTTTTAACCATTTGAAAAAATACATTTTTAATTTTAGTTTTTTTCCTTTTTATAGTAGGTTAGTGCCTTGATAAACTTTTGGATATTTGATTTGATATGAAATTGCATAACATTATTGAACAATGCCACAGTTTTATATGAAATAGAAGAATTATTTATAGATTGATAATTAAAAAAAATAAAAGTGCTATTTTTTTGTTCAGATACTGTGTGAGGTCATTATTATATTTTATATCACCTTTTAAGCACCTTATTATTATTTTTGTTTTTATTTTATATTGTTATTGTATAAATTTTTATTTTTTAGATTGAAATAATGCATACATTGTCACAATATATTTTTGTATATATATTTCATTTTGCATTACACTGTATGCACATATATTACACTTTATTAGTATTGAGTATGTATTGGAATACTGCTTCATAAATAACATATGCTGTGGGTATTTACATTGTAATTATGTGTCTCTGTATGTACTTTATTAGATTTGTATATTGCACTAAGGGCTTATTCACACGATGCTTCTGTGATCCGTTTTACGGATCCGTAAAATGGATCCAACAATGGTCAGTGTGATTTCCATAGCTTTCAGTGACAAAAGCGCATCGCTGTTCTCACGAAAGAAAGCCGAAGCGCTTTTGAGATGTTTTTCTCTGCTGCATATTGTGGATCCATCTTTAGAAATGACATGTCATTTCTTGTTGCGTTTTACGCAACAGAAGTCTCCATAGGAAACCATGGGATCCACTTTTGAGATGTGGAAAGCGGATCCCAAAGCGCAGCAGAGATTTGCTTAAAGTTGTGATCCGCTTTAGCATGCTGAAAGCGCACTGGGAATCGGAGGTGCCCCGGTGAGCGTGGCTGCTGGGATCGAGAGAGAGAGAGATCGAGATAGATAGAGATCGAGAGAGAGAGACCCGGAAAATGGATCCGTAAAACGCATGATACACGCATACAAAACGGATCCAAAAATGCATAAGCTGTTGCGTTTTTTGGATCTGCTTTTCGGATGCAGTTTTCAGTGGTAAAAAAACGGATCAAAAACGTCGTGTGAACAAGCCCTAATACAATTGAAACCAGAGGTTTACATACACTATATAAAAAGACACATATGCATTTTTTTCTCATTATCTGACAAGAAATCAGAATAAACCTTCCCCGTTTCAGGTCCATTAGGAATCAAAATTATTTATATTTGCCAAATACCAGAATAATATGAGAAAGAGAGAGATTTTCAAGGCAGTTGTATTACTTTCTGCAAAGTCAGAAGTTTACATATACTAGGATTATTATGCCTTTAAACACTTTGGGCCAGCTGGGTCATATTATGTTGTCATGTCTGTGGAAGCTTCTGATCGGTTTATTGGCAACATCTGAGTTAGAGACACATCTCTGAATGCATTTTAATGCACACCAGGAACACAATACTTCTGTGTGTAACATCATGGAAGAGTCTAAAGAAATCAGCCAAGAGATCAGATAGAGAATTGTGGACTTGCATAAAAGTCTGGATCATCCGTGGGTGCACTTTCCAGATACCTGAAGGTGCCTCATTCATCTGTACAAACAATTATACACATGTACAAACAAGATAGGAATGTCTAGGCATGATACTGCTCAGGAATGAGATGGGTTCTGTATCTCAGAGATGAACGTGCTTTTGTCCGACATGTGCATATCAATCCAAGAACAACAGCAAAAGACCTTGTGAAGATGCTGGTAAAATTGTGTCATTATTCACAGTTATACGAGTACTGTATTAACATGGGCTGAAAGCCCAATATGCCATGAAGAAGCCATAACTCCAAAAGAAACACATAAAAGCCAGATTAATGTTTGCAAATGCACACAGGAATAAAGGTCTACATTTTTGGAGACATGTCCTGCGGTCTGACGAAACTAAAATTGAACTGTTTGGCCATAATGACCATTGTTACGCTTGGAGGAAAAAGGGAGAAGCTTGGAAGCCAAAGAACAGCAACCCAACTTTGAAACACAGGGGTGGCAGCATCATGTTCTGGGTGTGTTTTGCTCTAGGAGGGACTGGTGCACTTCACAAAATAGATGGCATCATGAGAAAAGAAGGTTATGTGGCAATACTGAAGCAACATCTCAAGACATCAGCCTGGAAGCTAAAGCTTGGACGGAAATGGGTCTTACAAATGGATAATGACCCGAAGCATTCTGCCAAATTGGTTACAAAGTGGTTTAAGGATAACCATATCAATGTTTGGAGTGGTCATCACAAAGCCCTGATCTCAATCCTATTGAAAATTTAAGAGCAAAGCTGAAAAGACAGATGCGAGACAGGCGACCTACAAACATGGCTCAGTCACAGCAGTTCTGTCAGGAGGAATGGGTCAAACTTCCTACCAACTCTTGTGAGAAGCGTGTGCTGGTTAAGGACAATGCTACCCAATACTAATGAAATGTATGTAAACCTTTGATTTTGCAGAAAGTAATAAAATCCCTTTTAAAAATAATCTCTCATTCTGGCATTTGGCAAATATAATTATTTTTTGCAATCCTAATTGATCTAAAAATCCTAAAATTTATTCTTATTATTCATGTCAGATAGTGAGAAAAACATGCATATGTGTCTTTTTATATAGGGCATGTAAACTTTTGATTTCAGCTGTATGTACTTTATAAATATATGTATCTTATATGTATATTTATGACTGAGCACTATATTTCCATTTTTAATTTTATTTAATTTTTTTTTAAATTATTATGTATTTATGGTTTTCTATATAGAAAAGGTTGCTAAGTAAAATGAGAATGCTTGGACTGGTGGAAAATGTTTGTAAGTAGGTAAGCAACTGGCTCAGTGATAGAAAACAAAGGGTGGTAATTAACATTACATACTCAGACTGGATACCTGTTACTAGTGGAGTTCCATAAGGGTCAGTATTGGACCCTATTATCTTTAATATTTTTATTAATTATCTTACACATGGATTGCTGTCACGGCTGGTCCCGCGCCCCGCAGATCGGGTTGCGGGCGCAGCCGTGGCTCCCCGGTCACCCCTGCCTCGGGGACGAGTTGCGCCGCGGTCCGCAGGCTCACTCGCTTCCCTGCGAGTACCAACTTACCCGGCCACGCTCCAGTTTCCTCTCACTCCTCGGCCGGCTGCTGTGCGCGCTACCGCCCTCTAGGGCGAGCGTGCGGCAGCTCTCAGAAATTTAAAGGGACAGCACGCCGGTAATTGGCTAATTGCCGGCCCCTGACCCTATACAACGGTACCGCCCCTGACTTATCCTTGACGGATCTATGTGCGCCCTGTGCCGTAGAGAAAGCGTTCCTAGTGTGTTCCTGACCTATCCGTGTTTCCGACCTCCTGCTACGTCCTCTGACCACGAACCTCTGCCGCCTGTCCTGACCTTATTGCCTGTCCACGACTACGTCTACGTCTCACGATTTGGTACCATGCTCGCCCTTGGCTGCCAATGCAAGCAAGTCACGCCAGTGGAAGCGAGCTGGTAGTTTCCCGCCGCAGCAAGTCCATCCCACTTTGCGGCGGGCTCTGGTGAAAACCGGGTGCTACTTAGATTCCGCTCCCTGGTGTGGCTTACACCATCGCTTGCGGTGGTCCAGCGGATCCATTACCACCTGCCGTCGCGGACCTATCTTCCACAGTCGCTCAGCAGTCGCAGCAGATTGCACAACAGGCCGAACAGCTGACTCAGCTCACCGCCATGATGCAGCAGCTCCTCGCTATCCAGCAGCAGTCGCAACCTCCGCCTGTGGCGGCCTCGCCTGCTGCGGCTCCGTCGGCGACCATGGGTCCCAAACTCAGGTGGTAGTTGCCATCTAAGTTCGACGAGGACCCGAAACTCTGCAGGGGATTCATCACCCAGTCTTCCATGCACATCGACCTCCTGGCTGACCAATTTTTGACTGAACGTTCTAAGGTGGAGTTTGTCTTTAGCCTCCTCTCCGTTAAGGCCCTGGCTTTGGCCACACCTCTCTGGGACAGGAATGATACTATTATGGCTGATCTGCAGGTCTTCCTCCATGAATTCCGCAGCATTTTTAAAGAACTGGCACATGCGTCATCAGCCGAAATGGAACTTCTGAACCTTCGTCAGGGGGAATTGTCGGTTGGAGACTATGCTGTCCAGTTCCGGACCCTGGCCTCTGAGCTAACCTGGAACGATGCCGCCCTTTGCATCACATTTAAGAAGGGTCTTTCCAGCCGGGTCAAGGACGCACTTGCTGCCAGAGACCTCCCGTCTTCTCTTAGTGATAACATTCACTCGTATAGATGTACGCTTTACGGAGAGACTGGAAGGACTCCGCCAGGAACGCGATTCTGTGCATCTCCGCCGTCTGCCCCGTCTGGCCCCGGTGTTCCAGAGGTCTCCGTTGCTGCTCCCTCAAGCTTCTGGGGAGGAACCCATGCAGGTGGACCAGATTCGCTTGTCCGAGCAAGAGCTGTCCCGCCGCCGAGTGGAGAACTTCTGCCTTTATTGTGTCGGCTCAGATAATTTCCAAAGGGCCTGTCCTCGACGCCCTCAACGTTCGGGAAACTCCCGCAGCTAGTACACGTAGGAGAGGCATTCCTAGGTGCTACCTCTTCCTCTCCATGACTGACTATGCCGGTAGTGGTCACGTCCGACACGGGACTCTCATTCCGGGTGCCGGCTGTCCTGGACTCCGGTTCCGCCGGGAATTTCATCCACACTTCCCCGGTGTCTCGGTATCGTCTGCCGATGGTTCGCCTGGAAAAGCCTCTGATGATATCTTCGGTCAGCGGTGAGCTTCTGAGAGACATACAGTATCGTACCGAGCCTGTCTCTCTCCAGGTGGGGGCCTTGCACAAGGAGAAGATTGCCTTTTACGTACTGCCTCGTTCTTCCTCAGCGATCCTGTTGGGACTCCCGTGGCTGCAACGCCATGCCCCTACACTCAACTGGAAGACAGGCGAAGTTACGAGTTGGGGACCTGATTGTCAGAACTTCTGCATTTGTGGCACCTCGCCCGGTGCATCTCGCTTCTCCGCACTTATCCCGCAAGGCCCTGCCAGGTCTGCCCGCGGAGTACCAGGACTTTGCAGATGTCTTTTCGGAGAAACAGGCTGAGTCGCTGCCGCCCCATCGGCCCTATGACTGCCCGATAGATCTCCTGCCTGGCACCAGTCCTCCCCAGGGTAGGGTGTAGCTGTTGTCTGCACCCGAAACTCAGGCCATGGCAGCCTATATACAAGAAAATTTGCAGAAGGGCTTTATCTGTAAGTCCTCGTCTCCAGCCGGTGCCTGGTTCTTCTTTGTCGAGAAAAAGGACGGATCTCTTCGCCCCTGCAACAATTACCAAGGACTTAATAAAATCACGGTGAAGAACCGGCACCCCTGTCCGCTAATCTCGGAACTCTTCGACTGACTCCGTGGTGCCAAGATTTTTTCCAAATTGTATTTGCGGGGAGCTTATAACCTCATCAGGATCCGTGAAGGAGATGAGTGGAAGACAGCCTTCAACACTCGCGACGGGCACTTTTAATACTTGGTGATGCCATTTGGTCTTTCCAATGCCCCGGCCATCTTCCAGGAGTTCGTCAATGACATCTTTAGGGACCTCCTCTACACGTGTCATTGTCTACCTGGATGACATCCTGATATTTTCGCCTGATCCGCAGACCCACTGCCTGCAGGTTCGTCAAGTTCGGAGACTTCTCCGTAATAAACACTTGTACGCCAAAATGGAAAAATGATTATTTCATCAAACAAGTTTACCTTTCCAGGGCTAAATCGTCTCAGATAAAGGTCTTCGTATGGATACAGACAAGTTTTCGGCAGTTCTGCAGTGGCCTCGGCCTGTCGGCCTTCGGGCTATTCTGCGCTTCCTGGGGTTCGCTAATTATTATAGGCAATTTATTCCCCATTTTTCCACGCTGGTAGCACCGATTGTGGCGCTGACCAAGAAAAACGCCAATCCCAGACTCTGGTCTCCGGCGGCCGAAAAAGCGTTCACGGAACTAAAGTCTGCCTTTGCTTCTGCTCCTGTTCTGTCTCGCCCAGATCCGTAGAGGCCTTTCTCGTTGGAAGTGGATGCCTCGTCCGTGGGGGCAGGGTGGTCCTCTTGCAAAAAGGACCTAGGGGCAAGTCCCTCATGTGCGGATTCTTTTCCAAGATGTTCTCGCTGGCAGAGAAGAATTACGGTATCGGGGATCGCGAATTATTGGCCATCAAGCTGGCACTGGAGGAGTGGCGCCACCTCCTAGAGGGGGCGTGTCACCCCATCGATGTATACACAGACCACAAGAACCTCCAGTATCTTCAGACGGCGCAACGTCTTAATCCCCGGCAAGCTAGATGGTCTCTGTTCTTCTCTCGCTTTGATTTTCGAATTCACTTTCGCCCGGCAGACAAGAACGTCAAGGCCAATGCGCTTTCCCGTGCTTCAGATACTATCGGAGAAGAACCAGGTCCGCAGCATATAATATCCCCAGATCGATTGTTACACGCCGCCCCGCTGGATCTCCATCAGTTGCCCCCCAGGCAAGACATACGTACGCCCGGCGCTCCGGAAGAGAATCCTCAAATGGGGCCATTGCTCTCGTATGGCAGGACATCCCGGGACTCGGAAGACGTACCAGTTAATCTCCCATTACTATTGGTGGCCGGCTCATGCCAAGGACACAAAATAATTTGTGGAAGCATCTATAACCTGTGCACGAAACAAGTCTCCGTGGCAGAGCCCTCCACGTTTACATCTGCCCCTGCCGACTCCTGATTCGCAATGGTCTCAAATATCGATGGACTTCATCACCGATCTTCCTCCTTCTGCGGGTAATACTGCAATCTGGGTGGCCGCGGACCGCTTTTCTAAAATTGCCCATTTTGTTCCGTTGCCTGGTCTGCCCACAGCGCCACAGTTCGCCACTCTCTTCTTTGAACATATTTTTCGCCTACACGGCCTCCCACAGCACATAATAACGGACTGGGGGGTCCAGTTCGTTTCCAAGTTTTGACGTGCTCTCTGCTCCCAACTCCAGGGGAAGCTGGACTTTTCCTCGGCCTATCATGCTCAGTCCAACGGCCAGGTGGAGAGGATTAACCAGGTCCTTGGCACGTATTTACGCCACTTTGTTTCGGGCTGATAAGACGATTGGGCAAGTTTATTACCTTGGGCGGAGTTTTCGTACAATTCCTTGGACTCGGAGTCGACAGGCTCCTCGCCTTTCTATGTGGTCTATGGGCTACATCCCCGACCAACACTCACCCTGCCTACATCTCCCGAGGTGCCTGCGGTGGATTCCCTGGTCCGGGATATGACAGCCATGTGGGAGCAGACCCGCCGGTCCCTGCAGCGTGCTGTTGTTCACATGAAGAACCAGGCGGACAAAAAGAGAAGACTTCCGCCGACCTTTGTTCCAGGAGACAAAGTGTGGCTGTCCGCAAAGTACATCCGGCTCAAGATTCCCAGCTACAAGCTGGGCCCACGCTTCTTGGGTCCATTCGAAGTATTGAAACAGATCATTCCCGTGAACTATAAACTTCGGCTCCTTTCTACTATGCGAATCCCGAATTCCTTCCATGTCTCCCTAATGAAACCTGTGGTCCTTAATCGCTTTTCTCGGAAAGTCTTCTCCTCCCCCCTGAAGCGGAGGCCTCCAATGTGTTCAGTCAAGGAGATTCTGGCCATGAAGACTATCAGAGGGAAATGACATTTTCTGATCGACTGGGAAGGATTCGGGCCAGAGGAGAGATCCTGGGAGCCAGAGGACAACATCTTGGACTGGGACCTAGTACAAAGAAGAGGGGGAGGCTTAAGGGGGGGGGGTGTTATGTCATTGCTGGTCTTGCGCCTTGCAGATCGGGTTGCGGGCGCAGCCGTGGCTTCACGGTCTCCCCTGCCTCGGGGACGAGTGGCGCCGCGGTCCGCATGTCGGCTCACTCGGTCCCCCGTGAGTACCAACTTACCCGGCCACGCTCCAGTTTCTTCTCACTCCTCCGCCGGCTGCGGTGCGCGCTACCGCCCTCTAGGGCACGCGCGCACCAGCTCTCTGCAATTTAAAGGGACAGCGCGCCGGTAATTGGCTAATTTCCGGCCGCTGACCCTATATAACGGTACCGCCCCTGACTTGTCCTTGCCGAATCTGTGTGCCCTGTGCCGTAGAGAAAGCGTTCCTAGTGTGTTCCTGACCTATCCGTGTTTCCGACCTCCTGCTACGTCCTCTGACCACGAACCTCTGCCGCCTGTCCTGACCTTATTGCCTGTCCATGATTACGTCTACGTCTCACGATTTGGTACCACGCTTGCCCTTGGCTGCCACTGCAAGCAAGTCACGCCAGTGGAAGCGAGCTGGTAGTTTCCCGCCGCAGCAAGTCCATCCCGCTTTGCGGCGGGCTCTGGTGAAAACCGGGAGCTACTTAGATTCCGCTCCCTGGTGCGGCTTACACCATCGCTTGCGGTGGTCCAGCGGATCCACTACCATCTGCCGTAACAATTGCACAGTAGAATATTGATCTTTGCAGATGATACTAAGCTCTGTAAAGTAATCAACATAATAGAGGATAATGTGTTATTACAAAGGGATCTGGATAAGTTGGAGGCCTGGGCAGAGAAATGGCAGATGAGGTTTAACGCAGATAAATGCAAGGTTACGCACATGGGGAGGAAAAACCCATTCCATGATTACATGTTAAATGGAAAAAACTATGGGAAAAAGTGACATGGAGAAGGACTTGGGAATCCTGGTGGACAGTAAACTTAACTGTAGCAGCCAGTGTCAGACAGCAGCTTCCAAGGCAAACAGAATTATGGGGTGTATTAAAAGGGACATAGATGCAAATGATGGGAACATTATTCCCCCATTATACAAGCCACTGGTTACACCACACATGGAATATTGTGTACAGTTCTGGGCACCAGTGTACAGGAAAGACATTGTAGAGCTTGAACAGCTACAAAGGCGTGCAACAAAAATATTAAAAGGACTGGGTGGACTGCAATATCCAGAAAGATTAGCAAGATTATGGTTATTTAGTTTAGAGAAAACGACAGCTTAGGTGGGACATAATAAATATGTTTAAATATATTAAAGGTTATTTTTACCCAGGACTGTATCCAGAACAAGGGGGCATCCTCTTCGTCTTGAGGAACGAAAGTTTCTACATAAACATAGAAAGGGATTCTTCACTGTTAGAGCAGTGACACTGTGGAACTCTCTGCCAGAGGAACTTGTCATGGTGAATTCAATAACAGAGTTCAAAAAGGGTCTGGGTGCATTTCTGGAGCATAATAATCTAACAAGTTATAGTGATTAGGACCCTGGAGAAGGGGGTCTGATCCAGGGATTTATTTGGATTGCCAGATTGGAGTCAGGAAGGAATTTTTTCCCTAAAATGAGGACAACTGGCTTCTACCTCATGGGCCTTTTTGCCTTCCTCTGGATCAACACTTTAGCAAAATAGGCTGAACTGGATGGACGTCAGTCTTTTTTTGGCCTTATAAACTATGTAACTATTGTGGATTGCCTTTTATTATTTATGTTTACTCTGTAATATTGTGATATGTTATATTCATTATCCTGGTGCTTTAATTTGTCTGTATTGAGAGTATTCCGGCACCATGTGATGTGGCATGGAGTTGTGTGCTCCACCTCGCTCTGGCATCCTTACGTGTTTATGCGCAGGTACGGAAGTATATTTTTCTGGGCATGCTCACTTGCACAGGGCTGCAGGATCTGGAGCAGTGTGCGCTGACCTAACAAATACGGCGCATGTGCTGTTAACACAGTTTTATTAATAGGCTATTAAACGTGCTGCCTTTTGGGTTAGTCTCCCTTGAGGAAGCAGGTTACGTGAAATGCGTGGCAGGGTGGCTGGTTGACACCATATGTAGGTATATGGCATGTGCCCTGTTTGTATCTATATTTTCCTAGTGGGGCTAATTTTGTACTATGATTTACTTTGTTTAATAGCCACAAACCTTTAATGTATTTATTGATTCATATACTTTACAAGAAGTGTGATTGGTGGCATATCCATCAATCATTTGGACTTTCTCTTGCACCTCTATTTGTAAAATACTGTATATTTTAGTGTATATTCAATAAAATCTGTATGTTTTTATGGTATTATGCTCTCTCTTTGTATATTGATATTATTATATAGAGTTATCTATCGTCACTTGGGAGGGGGGTTCATTCTTTTTAACCAAGCCTCTATGTGATTTCTCCTAGACTTTTTCTAACTTTTGAAAGCTGTATTCTGGGTGTTTCTAAAATAATTTTTAACTCTTTTTATGAGCTATGCCCCTTTTACATTCCACACCGCTTTTACAGGCCCCTGATCATGTTCATAAATCATACGTTTCAGGAAAATTGGCAGGTATGGGAGACTTACAGAAAAATAGATTTTTTGAGAGCCAGGATGAACATGATACTGCAATTTGGCATGGTTTTCTATTTTTTATGGTGTTCACCAGGGGGTATGTTACTTTTATGCTATGGGTTAGTACGATTATGGTTTTAAAAACAAAACAAAAAAAAAAAAAGTATATCATGATATTCTAAAGAGCCATAACTTTTCTATTTTTTCTGTCAATGAAGCTATGTGCAATCTTTTTATTTGTGGAATAAGTTGATGTTCTCATTGTTACCTTTTTATTTTATTTATTTTTTTTTTTTAAAGTACATCTGAGTTAGCAGTTTTTCTTCCCTTTTTTTGGGAGGCTGTATAAACGAGTAAATGCAAATCTGGTATGGTTTTTTACTGATTTTTATTTTTTGACATCTACTGTATTGATTAAATGTGTGATTTAATTTTTTTTTTACTTCCACTATGGGACTAGACTATGTGATCACTTTTATCATACATAGCAATTCATTACTGTATTGCAATGTATCATGTCTGTGAGAACCAGTCTACTTTACACTGTAGGGCCAAGCTTTCATAGGCACCAGTAGCTCAGTATTTAAATTAGCCATCATATTACCGCTTTCAGCCCTGGTAACCTCTATACCATTTGCCAGACTCTACCAGAGACTTCATAGGATGAAAACTTAGAGGAACATAAGTCCAGCAATGTAGACATCTCCCCTTTTTATAAGTCAGATGGGCAATTAAAGATTTTGCTACCATTCTCTGATTCTGTATGGGAGCTGGTTGAATCATGCACCAAGCAGACATGTTGGTCTCCCAAGAACTTGCCCAGAATAGGCTGAACCCAATTTGTGTATCTTATCCTCAAGGTCTGCTGCTCCAAACCGGGCCTTCTCATTCTTCTAATACTTCGTCTCTATTTGGGCCCTGGAGATTTTCCAACTCTTTCGGAAGTTTAGGAAGACTTTCTTTTTCTAGGAGTCTCCCAGTAGTCCAGGAGAGTTGACAAGTATAATTTATGTGGTACAGTTCCAGTAATAACAATGATTGATTAAATTAAATACAAATCACAAAATTAATCAGTCCTAAAGTAACCTGCTGTGTTTGTAGGCAATTGATATGAATTAATTCAACACCACAAATTTCTTGCATCCATATGTCCCCCTCGGTGCAGATTGTTGTAGGTTAGAATTTACATTGCTATGCAAGGATTGTTGGCATAAACTAGTGGTTTCAAATAGTGGTAGAAAATATTATCTGAAAGCTGTTGTAGTTGTGTATGGCAGTGCATAGAGTGCATAAAAGGTCCGGTTTTAGGGTAGGTCTACACAGCAAGGGTTTATAGTCTGTTTTTGACACGATTTTCGGACTTTAGTAAAGCGTGAAAATCTGACTGTCAACAATCCCCATAGACCACAATAGAAAATCCGAGATGTAGTCTACACAGCTCAGATTTTCTGATGGGCAAATTTAGAAACCGCAATGTTTCAAAATGCTTGGAACATGCACAATATTTCTTTTGTACGAGTCAATTGAATAGGATGGCCGAAATCTGAAAATCAACCTCAAATACAGAGCAAAAAGAAAAAAAAAAAAAAACGTACAAAAAGAATAAAAATAAAAAAAAGTTCCAAAAAACTGGTCGGATTCTAAAGGGGAAAACAGTAAAACACGAAAAATAAAACACGTACACCGCCCTCTTCATGCGTAATGACCTGCCCTATAAATCTGTCACGTTAATTAACCTGCATGGTGAATGCCATAAAAAAAAAAATAAACAGACACAGAATTATGATTTTTGTTCATCCCGCAGCAGTTACAATGGAATAAAAAGCAATCAAAAGTTCATATAAACACCAAAGTGGTGCCAAATAAAACGTCAGTTCATCCCGCAAAAAAAAAAGTCCTTACACAGCTCTGTATACGGAAAAATAAAAAAGTTATGGCTCTCACAAGATAGCGATGCAAAAATATTGTTTTACACAAAAAAAAAAACAACTTTTTTTTTTAAAGCGCTTCAACGTAAAAAAAAACCAAACTATATAAATTGTGTATCGCCATAATCGTATCGACCCACAGAATAAAACTAACTTGTCACAGTTACTGCACGGTGAGTGCTGTTAAAAATAAAAAACGCTACTAGGATTGCATTTTCTTCACACTGCATTCCAAAAAATGGATTTAAAAGCGATCAAAAAGGACTGTCCCCCCAAAAATAATACCAATAAAAACGTCAAATCTTCCCACAAAAAACAAGCCCTTACTAATCTCCGTACACAGAAAAATAAAAAAGTTATGGCTCTCAGACTATGGCGATGCAAAAACGTGTTTCCTATTTGAAGAAAAGTGTTTTTATTGTGTAAAAGCAGTAAAACATAAAAGAAATTTACAAATTGGGTATCGCTGTAATTAGAGATGGGCGAATTGATTCTAACGAAGTGGAATTCGTTTAGAATTTCAGGAAAACTTCGGTTCTGAACGAAGTCGAAGTTTGGGGTACTTGGGGTGAATGATGTGTGATTTTGATTTATAAAAGGGCTGCGAGACATGGCGTTACATGGGGAAAAGCACTCTGGGGGGAAGAAGGGCATAGCCGCAATGACATGTGCAGAGATGAACCCAATCAGAGACCCGGCGGGATTCTGTGACGTCACCGCACTATATAAGCCCCGGGCGGACGCTGGGAGCTCACACCCTCTCACTGTGCTCATCAGGGAAGGTGCTGCCGCGGCTGTAGCTCTTACTGAAGAATTGATTTTTATAAGCGATTTTCTGTGGGTGTCTCACTTGTCTCAGAGACTGCTTCTCAATGTTCTATTTCTGATTTTTTGGTGTATTGGGATCTGAAGTCCAGTGTGCGTCCCACTGCAGCTGCATATACATTTTAATGCTATCTGCTCACAGCACATTGAATATCCAAGGGTGCTAAGCCTTCCGTTGTATTATTTTGAAAGCTTTTTAAAAAAAAAAAATTTTTTTTTTTTCCCAATTTAATTGGGGTTAAAGGGGTTTTGGTTGGTTTTCCGGGGGGGGGGGGGAAAAAAAAAAAAAAAAAAAAAAAAACGGGAGGAGGAAAAAAAAAAAAAAAAAAAAAAAAAAAAACAAACGAAAAAAGAAAAAAATAAAAAAAAAAAAAAAAAAAAATTTTTTTTCATTTTTTTTTTTTTTTTTTTTTTTTTTTTTTTTTTTTTTTTTTTTTTTTTTTTTTTTTTTTTTTTTTTTTTTTTTTTTTTTTTTTTTGATCTAAGCCAACCTAGCTTACAAGCTGATAATCAAATTATGGTGTAACCAGAATAACAGAGAATTTCTTCATGCTTCTTTGAAACCCTTTGGGAAACAACTCCTTTTAAATTACAATTTTTTCTCTTGTTGTGTAGCGTAGAAACCTCAGTTGAACCTACAAAGCTAGTATTTCTGGTTGCTCAATTCTTGGCAATTTACACCAGGGGTTAATTAAGCGTTGTTTTTTGCTGTGGACAAAATAAACGTCTTTTTCAAACCCCCAAAAATTTACCATTTTCCTGTACCATAATTCACAAGCAAAGGTTAATTACAATTTTTTCTCTTTTTTGTTTAGCTAGAAAACACGAAATTGTAACACGCTTCAAAGCTAGTAGTTTCTTGTTGCTAAATTCTTTTGCTCAATTTACATCCAGGGTTAATTAAGCGTTGGTTCTGCAGTTGTAAGTAAAAGAAACTTGTTTTTCACCGCCACAGAAGAAATTCTGTAGCATAATTCATATCCGAAGGTTAATTAACCTGTTTGTGCTTTTATATTCAGAAAATACATAGAGTTTTTGAACGGCACATACAAAAGTCAAATTTCTCCTGCCCATTTGTGGAGCGCAATTTATATCCAAGGGTTACCCAAGCTTCTTAGTGGGTTCATTTGGAGTCAAATACGGGGTGTGTATTTATCATATCAGATATCTTCATCAAACAGTGTCTGTACATTTTAGAACAAACAGTATGTCAGACAGAGAGTGGCAGGCTCTTCACCTGCGAGTGGCAGACCCACAAACATTCCTGGACAGGTCGCAGCACAGCAAGGGACGTCACAGCAGGGTCCACTCGGTGAGGCCACAACTGCCGCTGTCACCCTAGCGGCCATGTACGGGACTAGCAACCCAATGGTTCTTGATTGGTTGACTAGGCCCATCCACTTCCTCCCAGATGACATCTGACAACCCCAGCCAAGAGTCGGTGGGAACGTCAGACACAACCCTTAGTTGGCATGGCCCGGGAGGGGGTCAGCGCTCCTCACCTGTCCTCAACCCGCGTCTGGCCCATCCGGTTCCCTCAGCCAGAGATCTACTAGGTGGTCTGGGCCAGCGCCACTAACAGCGAGGATGAACAATTTGAGGAGGGCAGTCAGCAGCTACTTGGCAGCGAAGAAATGGGCCAATATCCCCTGCTTCTTGCAGTAGGCGGCAAAGTATAGATGTTGAGAGTGGCATGGGGGTCCATGTTGTGAGGGGTCAGCCTCTGCATACCAAACCGGGGAGGAGGACAGCAGTGACGATGAAACACAAAATAGATGTTTAGCGACCGCACTTGGGAGCCGGGTGAGGCAAGGGCTTTCAACATCGTCAGGAGAAGAGGGCGTCAGCTTGCGCGTCAGGCAGCGGCGCAGCCAGCAAGGATAGCAGCCGTGTGAGGCCAGGAGCCAAGCGGCCCCGGGGTAAAACACCTGCGTTGCAGGTCCAAGAAAGTCCCGGCACCGGGGCTCAGCGAGGCAGCGGTGGCAGTAGTCACTCAGTGCGGAGCGTTTGCGTTAAAATCTGATACTCGCGGTGTTTGGGAGTTCTTTGCTAAGACACCGGAGGAACCGAATATGGGTATATGTAGAATCTGTAAAACAGAAAGTGAAGCGTGGCCAGGGAGCTAACATTGGCACACGGCCCTGCGTCAACACTTTCAGCGTCACCATCCGGTGGCCTGGGAAAACGTGGCTCAGATGTGGGGGTCCATCCTTCCGCCGCAGCAACAGCAGCAGGGAGCAGCGCCCATGGCACGCATGCCATTGCAGCCAGTCAAGGCTCCACCACCCTCTGCAGAAGGGGGCGTTTCTCTTTGACATCATCTCCCGGTCCAGATGCTCCTGCTCCTCGGTACTCATGGCGCCAGCAGTCGGTCAGCGAGGCGATTGCAAAGACCATCCTAAGGTGCAGCAGCTGACCGTGCTTCTGTCCAAGTTGTTGGTATTGCAGTCCCTCCCTTTCCAAACGGTGGACTCTGCACCATTCCGAGAACTAATGGCTTGTGCCGAGCCGAGATGGAGAGTTCCAATCCGTAATTTATTTTCCAAAAAGGCAGTACCAGCACTTCATAAATATGTAGAACAGAAGGTGGGCCAGTCCTCAAAGGGGTGTTATCGTTTCAATAAATGGCTTTTAGAATAAGGGGAAAGTGAAAACAAACAACTTTGCAATTGGATGTCATTTGCAAAGCTGTCTCGTTTTCTCTGTCTCCCTTATTCTCTGTTTCTGTAAACAAACTTGCCTTGTCTGGGTCTAATCCTACCCCTCTCTGTTCATTGGGTGCCGGCTCTTTCAATTAGCATTCTGTGCGGCCCCTGGGTCTAAATCGCGAGCGTGCATACCTGTGCATGCTCCCTGAGGACTGCCGGCTCTTTCGTCTCCCTGCTTTTTTTTTCTGTATTAAAGACGTTCCAGGCATGCGCAGTAGCCCGGAATGACTTTAATACGTCATCACATACATTCCCCGCTGCCTCTGTCTGGCCGGAATGCCTGTCTGTAGTGAGCACATTCCAGGTTGCTCAGTAGCACGGAAAGTGTTTGAGATGTGATCTCATTCCTCTCACTGTCAGGGAGACTTTGCAGTGAGCGGTCAGGGATCAGAGAGTGAGGGATAGCATTCCTCTCCGCCCCCTGTCCTCAGGGAGATTTTGCATGGAGCGGTCAGGGACCAGAGAGTGAGGGGTCATCTCCAGAGCATCAGTGTTATTTATATTGGTATGCGGGCAGTTCTTCGTCAGTTTAAATAAGAATGACTAGTGACTAGTGAGAGCACAGACACGGTGAGTTGGATTCGTATGCACACAGACAAGGGAGGTGGAAGAGCCAGGCTGTGCTGTCACATCCCTCTGATGTTAAACAAACACTAGACTCATGAAAGCACAGAAAGGGAAGGGAGGGGGGATGATGTCATCCCCCTGCAGAAAAGAAACACCCAGATGGGAGGGGAAGAAACTCCCCTGCATTCCAGGAAATGAGATTTAGAAAGATCTCAGTAAGAGCTGAACGAAGGAAGCGATAAATCCCCTTAAAGCTTATCGGTTTGTTCCAAGGTGCACGGCAGCGCGGACGTCTGGAGCTGTAACTACGGTCAGGGCCAGTACATGTTCTTTACGGCCCACTGGGTGAATGTGCTTCCGGCCCAGGCACACCAACAACTTGGACAGGAGACGCCGCTTTCTCCGCCACATTGTCAAACTGCTGATCCTGCGCCAATGTCCGCCTCCTCCTCCTCCACCACCACCACCATCTCAGCCTCCACAAGTATTGCTCCATCATACCACATGTGTAGGTCACAGCTATGTCACGCAGTTCTACACCTGGCTTGCCTCGGCGAACGAAGTCACACAGGGGAGGAACTGCTCCGCGTCATGCAGCAAGAAATCGATGTGTGGCTTTCTCCGCGCCAACTGCAAATCGGAACCATGGTGACGGACAAGGGGAGGAACATGGTGTCCGCGCTGCACCGAGGGGGGATTTTTCCCCCCCCCCCATGCGCCCTGCATGGCGCACGTGTCAATCTGGTTGGAAAAGGTTCCTAAATCTTCCCCGATCTTCAGAAATTTGAAAAGGGCCCAGGAAACTGTGCGCACTTTATCCATTGTACAAACCGGGGAAAACCCCCTGAGTTGCACGGCAGAACGGCCTCCCGCAACACACTTGAGGGCGATGTTTCCACCCTTTGGGAATTCCACCCTGCACTTTTGGACCGACGTATAAAAAGGAAAGGCATTAACGTTTTTTGATGACCAGGCAGACAAAAGTACCCCCCTGTGAATTTTGATGTCACCCAGGGGCAGCTCATGCTGACACCTCCCGTTTTTGAGGCCATTCGAGGGGGCGACTTTTATGCAGTCCCGGGGACTACGGGAAAATAAGTCTTTTCCACTCTTCTGCCCTGGAACAGATGCTCAAAAATCTGTCGGGGCAGGGGACTGGAGACTGGCAACAATCCGTCCCACATGAGTCCGGTGGGGCTGAAATGGGGGAGGGGAGGGAGGGGGGACATTGGAGCAGAAGCATTGTCTGGTGAAATGAGGGGATTTTTACCGGGTGACAAAAAGAGGAGGAGCAGGAGCAGCTGGAGGGGGTGGAGGGGATGAAGAAGACGAGGGAGAGACCCCCCAAACACCCTCAGTATACAGTGGGAAAAGGAGGCGGGAGCCCCCCGGAGTCACTTTGAGATTTGGCCCCCCAGCATCTTTTTTGCCCGGCTAGTGACGCCAATAGTCACCCGACAGGGAGACTTCTGGCTCTCCACCCCATTGGCCCCCCCGCTACCCCGGGCCCAAAAAGGAGCCTTTTTTACATTGAGAGGGGGACAAATCAAATATATAGGGAAAACCTCCGTAATCAGTTGGGCCGCTGCCTTGTGCGGAAAAGCCCCCTTAAGGTCTGACCGGGGGGGTTTCCCACGCTCACGTTACTTTCTGCCGCGGCTGCTGGGGAAAGGGGGGGGGGGGGGGGGTAGGGCGTACCAGCTCCACAGCAGTAAACCTAAGTCTGAGTCCTGATGAGCAGTTCCTTCACCCCCTAGTGAGGGGTAGTCCCAAACAGCAGGGCCTGGAGCAGTCCCCGAAACCAAAGGGGTGGGCCACTTGGACAGCAATCCCACCCCGTTAGAAGATCCGTGGACTACTGGGGACCAAACTGGTGTGGGCCCCAAGTTGCCGATTTGCAGGGAGAAACGTCCTCCCGGGCCAGTATGTGGCATCAGAGGGGTGTTCATGCGGCGGGGGCCTCGTTACCCAAAGGGGAACCCCCTTTTCCACGGGAAATTGGAACCTGACCTTTGTAAGATGAAACAGGCGGGGGTTGGGCCCGCATTTTCCCCACACCAATGCCTTAGGGGGGTCATGGCTGATGTATTGTGAGAAATAGTCTGGGTTCAAAACCCTCCTCCCCCAATTCTGATGCCGCCCCCCCCGTGCCCCACATCTGTGACAGTTTTTCCATCTGCCACCAACCATCTTTTCCCGGGGGCTGGTATTGCCACCCACCCCCCACACCTTCATTGTGCCCCTGTTGACCTCATGTGTGGTGGCGCTGCCCGGCCTCCACACTTGTCATTTTGCCACGTCTACCTATGGCGTGGTGCCCTGACCTACACCTGTGTCTTGTCCCACTCTGTGGCCTTCCCCTTGTTTTGCCCCCTCCAGAATGGGCTTTTTAATGCCTACCTCTGGGGGCTGCCCCCACCTCCACACTGTTCTTGTGGGCCCCGTTGACCCCATGCTGCTGCGTGGGGTGCGCCGTGACCTCCCCACTGGTTTATTGTTCCCCTCTGTGGCCTACTCCTGTTTTTGCCCCCTCCAAAAGTGATTTTGCCCTGTCTGACCCCAGTGCTGCTGTCTGCTGCCGTGACCACACACGTGTCAGGGCCCGCGCCTCATGTGTGTGTGGCTGCTGCGTGACCTACCACCGTGTCATTGCCCACCTGTGGCCTACTCCCTTTTTTGCCACCCAGAATGTCATTGTCCCTGCCCGACCTCATGCTGCCGCCGTGACCCAACACGTTCATTGTGCCCCTGTCCCGACCTCTGTGCGCTTGCGCTGCCGTGACCCACTACTGGTCATTGTGCCCTGTCTGACCTCATGCTGCTGCTGTGGGTGCTGCTGTGACCTACACATGTGTCTTGGGCCACTCGTGGGCCTACTCCTGTTTTTGCCACCTCCAGAATGTCATTGTGCCACTGCCTGACCTCATGCTGCTGCTGCGCCGTGACCTACACACTGTGTCATTGTCCCACTCTGTGGCCTACTCCTGTTTTTTGCCACCTCCAGAATGTCATTGTGCCACTGCCCTGACCTCATGCTGCTGCTGCCGTGACCCTACACACTGTGTCTTTGTCCCACCTGTGGCCTACTCCTGTTTTTGCCACCTCCAGAATGTCATTGTGCCACTGCCTAAACCTCATGCTGCTGCCGCCGTCACCTCCACACTCTGTCCACTAATGTTTGCAACCTGAGCTCTCAGCTTGTTTTTTTCCAGCTTCGCTGCATGACTTATCAGGCTACTTTCCCGCTTGAGTTTTTTGGTCAGTTTTGCCCTCTTAAGTGCCCAGGGAATTTTATAGTAAAGCGATTCTAAGAGCGGCGGCAGTCATCTGCGTGTCATACTAAAACACAACATTGTATGAAGACCAAACCAAGCTCCCTCTGCATATTAAGCATGGCACTACATTATACAGCACCCTGCAGGCTCGTGCAGCCTGGAAATAGCTGTTTTTTAACGTGATTCGTGCGAAGTAATTCGGAACGAAGTTATTTTTCCCGAGAAATTCGGCGAAGTGAACGAAAAATTTCGGGAAATCACCCATCTCTAGCTGAACATACGAACCTACTGTTAAAACACTGCATTATCCCGCACGGTGATATTAAAAAAATTAAAATAAACACTACCAGGATTGCTGTATTTTGTTCAAAATGCTTCAAAAAACCTTAATAAAAAGTGATCAAAGAGTCATATGAACCCCATAATGGTACTATTGAAAACAAACTTATCCCGCAAAAAAACAAGCCCCTACACAGCAAAAAAAAAAAAAATTAGGGTTTAAAAAGATACAAAAAGCGCAGTTTTTTTAAACACATTACTATTGTGTAAAAGTAAAAAAAAAAAAAGAATATAAAATTTTAATAAAAGTACCGCCCTCTTTAAAAGTTATCATGAAATTTTAAAACCTTTTTGGCAAACTGAAAATTTTAAACCCCAAAAAAAGGCGGAACCGGTTTTTTCCCCTCCCCATTTTCATCCCCAATGCTAAAAAAAAAATGGAAACAAGTGTCCCCAAATCCCACAAACCCTTAGATGAAATCCTAAAGGGGTGTTGAATCCAAAATGGGCATTTCGGGAAAGGGTTTCCCCCCTATTTGTTTTTTTGGGGGGTCTTTGTAAATGGGACTGGCACCTACCAAAATCTGCTTCCAAAAACAAATAACGCTCCCCCCCTGTACACCCTGCCAGTCCCCAAATAACAGTTTACACCACATTAGGGTACGCCGAATTTGGAAGAAATTGTGTAAAAAAATTTTGGGGTCTTTTTTTAGGTTTCCCTTTGTAAAAATGAAACATTTTAGCAAAAAATTTGAGATTGTTGGAAAAAAAATAAATTTTTTAATTTTCATACCTAATGCTAAAAAAAATTTTTGTAAAACACCTTGGGGGGGTCGATATACTCACTACCCCCCTGTTTTTCCCTTACGGGGGTGTTTCCAATATGGGGTCTTTTTTAGGGGGTTTTTTAAGTTTTTAGCCATTAGGGTTCTGCAAACCTGAAATGGCCCTAAAAAAAATCATTTAAAAAAGAGACCTCAAAGTCCATAAGGGCTCCTCTTTTCTGAGGCTAAGGTTGACCCAAAATCGGTCACTAGGGCCACTTTGGCATATCTCTGAAAAGGAAAAATTTGGGGAACAAGATCAAGCGCTTTTCCCGGTCACATCTACCGTGTTCTTTAAATAATGGAAAAAAATTTTTTAAATCTAAAAAAAAAGTGAAATTTTTAAAATTTCATCCCTTTGTTTTTATTGCTGTGAAAACTTAAAGGGTTAACAAATTTTCCTAAAAAACTTTGTAAATACTTTAAGGGGTCTAGTTTCTTAGTTTAATCATTTACGAGGGTAATCCACACACCCGCAAAAGCAACGTCAAAACTGGACGGGTCCCAAAAAAAAAGGTATATTGAAAAATTCTCTTGAAAATGTGAGAAATGAAACAAATTTCTAACCCCCTTAATTCGTAAAAAAAAAAAAAAAACATATTCCAAATGCTGCAGCCCTAAAAACAAAGAAAACCTCTTGCTGCTTAAGAGGGGCGATTTTGCCTAAACTGCTTTTTTTTTTTAAAACCCTCCCAAATCCCGTATCAATTCAATCTTAACCCTTTTCATTTTATTTTTAAAAAAATTTTGGCAATAAAGCCATAGAGTCAAAAAGTAGCTTGCCAGTAAGGGAAAATGGAGGCCTTGCTGTCCCGGGTTTGGTTAAATATTGGGGCTACCCAGCTAGGAGGGTGCCACTTGGTCCCCCCTTTCTGGCTTATAGTAGAGGGCGAGTTGAAAATTTTGGGATTGCCCTTTTATCCCAATTTTTACTGGGGGGAACATCTTCCTGGGGACTTAAACCCTGTTAACCGGATGGCCTTGTTAAGAAACGTATGAAGACGGTGCTCGGGGGTTTTTTCACTAACCGGACCATTCTTATGACATCGTTTTTTTTAAACCACTTCTACCTGTTTGTATAGGTTGAATATAAAACCCCGGGTTCGACAAGAACTTTTTTTAGAATGCGATATATAGATGGAAAAACGGGAAAGGTATTTTCCCTTTTTTTGAAATAAAAAAATTCTGGCATTTTAAACTTTTCACTTTCCTTAGGGTAAAGACACGGGGCCTCGACCCAACCCCCCTTTGAAAGGTTTTTGTGTTTAAAACATCCACCAAGGCTTATATCAAATAACTCTTGTTTAAATTTATCCCGATCCTGCTCTCGCCCCAGCACAGGTATATACTCGTGGATCCCCATCGGGTGAGCCCCCTATTGTAGATTGGGTCTTGTATGGAAATTTGCGCTAAAACTTCAGTCGCTCCCCTACAAGTAGAACTAAAAATTTTTTTATTTTTGGGATCATAACCCCCCCTCCCTTTATACTTCCAACCCTCTGTTCCGATCTTGCGGGGGGTGCCCGATGCCCGGGGGGGGACATTATTTCCACTCTTTTGGGACTTGATAAATATCCCTTTGGTGTGAGGGAAAACTTAGTTAATGATATTATAGGTGTGAAACTTCTATGCATCCAAAAGGATTTTTTGTTAAACCTTATTGTCACCCCTGACTTCACCCGCCAAACAGTTTTTGTACATATACTCACAGCCAGATGTTTAGTAGTGGGCACGGAAAAAAGGCACCGCCTACTAGAAAGAGCCTAGATCGCAAGGGAGATAAGGAGAAGGAGATTCCAGCTTTTCTTTAAAAATAAAGTAGACTCCCACTGCATTTGGTCTTTTTGGGACTATTATCTTTTAAGAAATTGAGGGCCCCACCCATTGATTACCCGTTGCTGTAATTTACTCGGGAACATTTAGACTACTTCCCCTCTGCCCTTGTTTCTGTCTATGTCCTGTTTCCTTGAAATTAAAATTTTATTCCGATATATTGTTTAGCACTGTATGTTATTATTTCTTGTCTAATGTATTATCGTGTATCTACGATATGTTGACGTGTCTTTATTGAGATATTTTTTTCATTTTATAGACAAGAAATGTATTGTTACTATATATCTGATTATTTGGAAAACTTTTATCAAAATTGTGAACTAAGAACCCAAAATTTTCATATATCCTTAGCAGTAATGCATTTTTTAAAAAATCTCTATATGCCTTTGATGTTTTCTTAGTTTATAGTGTGCTGCTGGCATTTGGAATATATGTATGTTATTGCCTCGCCAGTGTGCACCTATGCTTATTTTTTTCAAAAAATATTTTTGGATGTGCAGAGCCAATTTATTTCTTTTTAGTAAAAAAGTAAAAAGACATTTAAAAAATGATGCCAACCTACAGTGGGCATGCTAATTATAAACTATTTTGTGGTGAATAATTATTTGTCTTGCACGCAGAAACTTTAGAACCTTGAAAATTACAACTTTTTCCAAATTTTCATGAAATTTTGATATTTTTTGATATTTTTCACAACCAAACAAGGATTATATGGACCAAAATTTCTTACTAACATAAATGTGTCACAAGAAAACGTTAGATTTTAAAAATATGGCTGTCAGGAAGGGCAAAACTGGCTGGGTTCTTAGGGGGTAAACAAACATTCACTCTTAGAAGCAAAACATGAGCTCAATCCTATTTTTCTTCTCTGTTGATTAAACATGGCTGTCGAAATTCACCAAATTCACTAGCATGGTTATAGTTTAGAGGTAAAAAGTAAGATTTATGGCACAAAAATAAAACTTATAGAATTGAACAACTAGTAGTCAAAACTTTTAAACTGTAGAATGCATGCCAGGATTTTTTCACACAGTCTAACAAAATGAAGTAGAAATATGAACAAGTTCCATACATCTTCACGTATGTGCATTCAGTTACTGGTGAACATACCATTTTTGACCTCTGTGATTATGTTCTGTAGAGTTGGATAGTAACTGCTCTCTTTTTCTTTCAAGATGGCAGACATTTTCTGAACGATGGGTGCTTGAAGCTACAAATGGAAAAAATGAAAAGTTTTGATAGAATATTAGGTCGGAAGGTATTTTTTTTGGTGGCAGGTAGCTATGCAGATTGCAGAACTTCGGTAACTTGCCACTTTACTCTCAATTAATCTTTGCAGAGTGGAGAGATGCAGAAGCATAACAGCTGCCAAAGTAACCATACAATGTCAATGGAGCCTTGTGTTTGGGTCATAGTAACATGAAGAGAACACAAGCACAACATTTTCCAGTCATTATACATTTGTATTTGCAACTCTAACACTTAGCATGTAAGATTAGGAGGACAAACCCAAGTCACACTTAAGATTGAAAAAAACACATGTCACTTCCTGGAACATCTCATGAAATAATAGGAGTAGACAATACAAAACCATTCACAAGCAACCGTGTCCCTCGTTAGCTCATACAAATAGTTATATCCTCTTCTAGCAGATTAACCTTTTACAAGCAGCTTTATACTCCTAATCGCTGGGCTGTATAATACACAGAGAAGTCTTCACATGGCTGATTTATGACAATTTTCTGTAAAGTTTAGCCTATTGGGAAGTAAGCAAAATTTTCAATGATTAGAATTTCACTGCCTATTAAGTAAATTCATTTACCTAGGTTTGCTATTATTTTTTGGAGAATTTATGAGAAAAATAGGCAAATCCATTCTCTCAATATGGTCTCTGGACCCAACAACTTGACAAAAGTGTGAAGTAGGCCAATTGATCTGCTCACCCCAAATCCTGGTCTGATCTCTTTGCCATTAAGATGCTGTATAGAATTAGCAAACTTCTCACTGTTGGAACCTCCCAGAGAAGAGGTGGATTTCCCCAGACTGTATCCCCTTTTTGCTGTAAAACTGATTTGCTGATGATATCAAAAGGCATTATGGGAAAGGAGCTGAGAAGCTAAAGCGCCCTCTATTGGATGTAACAAATCCTCAATTTGCTTTTGACCCACTGGGTCTTTGGAAAGCAAAAGGGATATTTAGCCAAGCAAGCATCACCCATCTGTAGACAGCTGCTTCAGGGTGTTTGTCCCTCGTCAGTACAGAGCAGAGCGATGCTGGCTTGGCCGAGTGGGAGGCAATGAGTGGCTCAGAAAGGGAAGATCTCTCCTTAGGGAGATTGCCTATATAGGCGTATGGAGATTCGAAATTGCCTTTTGCACTCCACAAAGCATCTGCATATTATCTGCTGATGATAGGCATTTAATAAGTGTCTTATAGGATCTTTTAAATTAACATGGGATAATAAGTGTCACTATAAAACACTTCTTAAACATACTTTAAAAAAGGGGACCGCTTTGTGTGAATAACTATGGAAATGGGATAGGATCTACACCTGGTTTCTGAGATGAGGATCACTTGGACATGAGAAGAGGGTCAGTCTGGATAACAGTGTATAACAATTCCAGATTCTTAATGTTGATCTAATGATGGTGTGGGTCTGACCTTTCAAGTTTTAAGTCTCTGATTATGTAAATTTAGTTTGATTTGAGAACAGATATATACCGTAAGCGATTCTTGTGATGATTCAAAAGTGGTGAAACACAACTTATGTAAGTCAAGAAGTCTAGAGAAAAACTGGGAGTCAGGTCAATTAACCAACTGGTTCTAGTCTTTTTGTCAACCTATTTTCTGATCTGTGCATCCCTTTTCTGTTTTTTTTCATCCATTTGTAATGTTTATACCACTTTAAACACTTAAGAATTGTATTGACATTAATTTTGTTAAAGACTGTGAAAATCAATAAAAAGAATTAAAAATGGGAGGGGGCAGCTTCAATCTTTAAATAAGATCACAACATATAAAAATCATTATTAATAATAATGTCACAGACTACACAAATGATGAAAAATTATCCCACACTAGGAGTAACAACTACATATCATTATGAGCACAACACACTAAATCAAGTAAAAGAAGTGAACAGTTTTAGGCAGAGCTCACAGTTACGCTCCGTAAACATTGATCATTTTTGCGTTGAAATTAAGAATTTGCAAGCATGTCATTTCTACGTGAATATGAAGCGCAATGGCCAGAGGCACATAGCAGCCTCCTATACTTTACTATTTGACGGCATGTATATGCTTGAAAAGAATTGACATGTCAATTCTTTTCAGCCGCGCACAAAATTACAAGCATAAAATATGTGATTGACGGCACAGATTTTACATTGTGCTCTATGCGAAGTGTATTGTACATTGTTTGGTGCGTGCTTCAGCACATATTTAAGGGGAAGATTAGGGACATCTGTAATAGGAACATGTTGCTGACAGGGTTGCTTTATCGGGACGAATGCACTTTGGATTAAGCAATTAAGGCTACTGCAGGACTTTGTGGCACTTTCCTTTTTCTTTTAAGGATATTTATTGGATATGACTTTAGAACACAAAAAAATGTAAATATACAAAACACTAAAGGAACATTTGTGAAGTCTCTGAATTTGTTCTGAGAATAGTATTGCCTCCATCAGATCCTGCATACAGGACCTCACATCTGATCTCATTATTTCCAGACTAGAGAACGGCCTCTCTACACTAACTTGGGTTGGGTGCAATTCGGTGACCACAGTGGCAACATCTCTAACAATGTCAGGGTATAAAGGAATTGCCTCAGCCACAGTCAATTTTGATGAATGTTGAACTCTTCTACTTCTTTAAAGCAGGTGAAAAATTTTGCTAAAATCTGTTTGTCATGGGAGCAGAATCTTTTCCCCTGTGGCAGTGCTTTGCCTACTCCATGTCATCAATTGCACTCCTCATGTGATGAGGCTGAAGATATGGGAGCAGTAGCACTGGACGGACCGAATTCCTCTTGCTCTTTGCACTGCATCGAACTAACTGGACCAACATTATACACTCACCGGCCACTTTATTAGGTACACCTGTCCAACTGCTCGTTAACACTTAATTTCTAATCAGCCAATCACATGGCGGCAACTCAGTGCATTTAGGCATGTAGACATGGTCAAGACAATCTCCTGCAGTTCAAAACCGAGCATCAGTATGGGGAAGAAAGGTGTTCTGAGTGCCTTTGAACGTGGCATGGTTGTTGGTGCCAGAAGGGCTGGTCTGAGTATTTCAGAAAATGCTGATCTCCTGGGATTTTCACGCACAACCATCTCTAGGGTTTACAGAGAATGGTCGAAAAAAGAAAAAAAACATCCAGTGAGCGGCAGTCTGTGGGCGGAAATGCCTTGTTGATGCCAGAGGTCAAAGGAGAATGGGCAGACTGGTTCGAGCTGATAGAAAGGCAACAGTGACTCAATTAGCACCCGTTACAACCAAGGTAGGCAGAAGAGCATCTCTGAACGCACAGTACGGCGAACTTTGAGGCAGATGGGCTACAGCAGCAGAAGACCAACCGGGTGCCACTCCTTTCAGCTAAGAACAGGAAAACTGAGGCTCCAATTTGCCCAAGCTCATTGAAAATGGACAGTAGAAGATTGGAAAACGTTGCCTGGTCTGATGAGTCTCGATTTCTGCTGCGACATTCGGAGGGTAGGGTCAGAATTTGCGTCAACAACATGAAAGCATGGATCCATCCTGCCTTGTATCTACGGTTCAGGCTGGTGGTGGTGGTGTCATGGTGTGGGGAATATTTTCTTGGCATCCTTTGGGCCCCTGGTACCAATTGAGCATCGTTGCAACACTTGTTGAATCTATGTCACGAAGAATTGAGGCAGTTCTGAAGGCAAAAGGGGGTCCAACCCGTTACTAGCATGGTGTACCTAATAAAGTGGCCGGTGAGTGTATATTTTTGGAGTCGGAATCGTTCCATTTTATGACCACTTCGACTCCTGCAAAATAGGCACCGACTCTACGGCCCTGAAAATAATTAACCTTTATTA
>JAODAL010011850.1:0-42500 GCA_025379985.1 Phyllomedusa bahiana | reverse complement strand
TATGTTAGTGTGTCATTGGACAATTCACTATTTTAATTAATATTTTTATTAAATGTTACATTTCAAAGGGTAAGATTTTTTTGGGTTTTATTTTCCCCATCTGCATTAGTCATATGAGGGCTTGTTTTTTGAGGGAAATGTTGTAGTTTTTTATAATGCTATTGACCGTACCATAAAATGTACTGGGAAGCCCCCCCCCAAAAAAAATTTGAAGGGTGTTGAAATGTGAAAAGAAAGGTAGTTGTGCCATTTTTGCAGGGTGCTTATTTTTACAGAGTTCCCTCTTCAGTATAAAGGACATGTTATCTGTATTTTGCAGGTCAGTACGATTCCGGTGATATCAAATATGTAGAGTTTATGTTATGTTTTAATACTTTAAAAAAATAAACGCACTCTCCGCTTCTTCATTTTGTGCTGCAGCGCCACATCCTGCCACCAATAACTTTTTAGTTTTTCTACCTCTGGACCTAATTGAGGGCTCGTTTTTTTTTTTGTGGGCTGAAGTGTAGTTTTAATCGGAATATATGCTACTATTCTAGCACTTTTTGTTCCAATTTCTTGGGGCCGTGAAATGACCCTAAAAAATGCAAGTTTGTCGTGGGGAATATTTTTCCTTCTACACTGTTCACCATGCTGGATAAATTATGTTATATTTCATTAGATCAGACTTTTACAGATGCAACACCAATTATGTAGCTTTTTAATTTTTTATTTATAAAAGGAAAAAAGGAGGGCGTTTTGAAATTTTAAAATGAGGGTGGTCAAAGGGAGCAAAGGTGCACAGCACCATTTCTCATTCATTTAGATACCACAACCATGATCGGAGCCAATTCCATTCCCTGCTCTTAGTGGTTATCAACAGCCAACACATATGGAGCGAGCTTAGTGATGCCTCACCATACATCCTTACCGGCATTATGATGCAAGTTTACGTTAAATGTTATTAATGGGATAAAGAGATTGTCCAGGTTAAACCTTTTCTTTAAGCTGGAGCTGTTGCTGCTATAAAACAGAATTTTTTTTTTTTTTTTAACTTACCTCCCCATTTACCTGCATTCCGCCACTGACTATGTAAGTGATTAGTGAGCTCTAAAGCCACTGACTGCCTGCAGTGATCACTTGTCTTTTTATGAACAGTGATGTCATGAAAAGGCACTTGTCCGCTGCAGCCGCTGACTGACCGTTAGGTTCACACGGGGGAATTGCGTGGCGTATATTACACCCCGCAATTACGCTGTGTGTCCGGGAGTCGCGCTAATCGGCGCGTACTCCTGCGACGCGGGGGGAACGGTGGCCCGCCGGCCCCATAGACATCAAGTACTCGTGGCGCAAAAGCCCGTAATTATGGGGCGCATTTTGCTCGTATTAGAGCCCAGTACAGTGTGAAATACGCCCCAAAATAAGCCGTGTGAACATACCCATAATCAGCGGCTGGCTGTAGCGGTGACGTTCTGACTGCCAGGAACACAAAGACAACATAATACCATAGGAGAGCAATGGCAGAGGCAGTGCTGGAAGCCAAGTCAGTGGGGAGATGACTATTATTTCTTTTGTTTTGTAGCAGCAGCACCAATTTGACCAAAAAGTTTATCTGGACAACCCCTTTAAGTAAGGACATGGTATCGGTATTTATGTTAGATCTTTTCTCTTAGTATAACCATCTTCCACCTCTTATTGTCTCTGATAAGGAACACCACCTACTGGAAGGTTGTCAAAAGTACAGCTGCATTTTCTTACCTTTTTACTGTACCAAGCTGGTTTGATCCATTTGTACCTAATTTGGTAGGAAGGGGTAAGATGGTCCTTCCTGACAGCAGCCCTTTCACTATAAGGATTTTATTCTTCAGAGATTCCACATGAAGCTCCATATCTTGTGAAATGACGCTCGGCAAAGACTTAGAGCTCTTCTTATTAGAAAGGACTGGCATCATGACCTAGGGAATAGACAATATAGTTAGAAAAAATTCAGTTTCTAAAAACAAAATAAATAATACATACAGCTGCTCCCACTGGAAGACATTCACTTTTCTCGCCAATCATTCATTGGGGGACACAGCACCTTGGGTATAGACCATTGCCTTTGGAGGCGGACACTAAGCGGACCAAACAAGTCGGGCCGCCCTGGTGGACTATATCCTCCTGCTGACGCCAGCTGATCATTTCAGCCTAGTACTGTAGGAGGTCAACGCTGCTTGCAGCTCGGCAGAGTTTGTTATTTTTTCTTTCCTTTGCAGGAAGGTGATTGAGCACCCGGCTCTCACCTATCAGGGGGCCGTCAACGCGTAGTTGTACCGTGACGCTGTCCCCCCTGATGGCATCAGGAACCCAGTCAGTTCTTTAGCTGGCTGGTCTTCCTCCCCGTCGTTAACCTGTCCCCACCTGCCGCCTCCGCGGCCCTTTACGGATTTCGGTATCCTCTCCTTTGGGTGCATGGTCCCGAAGGGGTGATGCCGCGACGCCTGAAGACGTCAGATTGGTGAGTACCCCGACCTCCTCCGTTTTGGGGGTGGTCGGGTTTTTTTTCCTTTTATATGGTTGAGTGGCCGCAGGTGTTGCCCTTTTCCCTGGTTTTTGGGGGTATTCCGGGGGGGGGGGGGGGAGCGCATTTCCCCCGCTTAGCCGGAGTTGGCACTGGGCACGGGCTTGTTAGCCCGCTGCGTCAGCGTACCCATAAGCATTGGGCCCCGCGGGCGGTTTTCCCCGGCGCGGGTGCGTTCCGAGGCCGGGCACATTCCCCAACCTTCTTGCTGGCATTAGGCAGCAGGGTGTTTGGCTTGCTGCCCGCCATTTGGGCAACGTGCGGTCCCGCGGCCCTACGGAAAACTTGGAAAGGGGGTTTTAGCTTTGCTACACCTGAGCTCTCTCCTGACGGTATGGTCGGAGTGGACCTCCAAGGGGGACTCGGGGGCTTAAAGGGGGGACTCCTCTGATTGACTCTGACCAGACAGAGAGGAGGGAAGGGGCAGCAGGGGTCCAAGCCCGTAGGGCTGTCAGAGACCCCCTTCATGTAAAGGTATGAGGTTAAGCCCTTTCAAGGGGGTTCCCCTTTTAAGCGCAGAGGCGGCGCGGTTGGTGTTCCCTGCACCCTGGAGTTTGGGGAGCTGATTGCCGGGGAAAGGAAAACACCCCGGGACAGGGTGTTTTTCCTAGCAAGGGCTTAATGCGCTTTGTCCCTTCCGGGGAATCTGTGACAAAGTGGTTTCGGGGTTCATGGGGGGGGGGGCGCCCCAGTCTCACGGCTTCAAAATCTGGGGCCATTCCGGTCTCGGACGCGGCAGCCCTTACGACGGGTTGCAGGGTCTGGAGGGTTTTTTGAAAAGTCCGCCTTTGGGGGGGCCGGGGCAGCCTGGCGCCCTGCGTTTGTGGTTCATGGGTCAGAAAAGCGTGCATGGTCTGGGAAACAGCGCGCGGGTCTTCAGTGGGCCCTCCACATGTTGTTAAGTCTCGCTTCCGCTGTCGGGTGTATCGAAGTTTCTGTCGACACTTCTTTTGAGTCAGCTCATTTATGGAAAAAGCGTCAGCCTTTTGTGGGGCCGACCCTTTCCCCTGGTTGGGTTTTGGGTTGGGATGCAGCCTCCAAAAAGTTTTTGGTGGGCTTCAGTTTATGGGGTAAATCTTTGGCAAAGGCTAGATGAATTAATTTAGGGGCCACAGGGGCTAGCACCGCTCCTCCTCAGAGTGGCCGGCCCGGGGGCATTCGTTAGGAAGAGGGGGCGTCCTTTCGAAACTTTCATAAAGCCTGCCGCAGGGAAGGCCCCCCCCGCCCCTCGAGGAAGAGAGTTCCTAGCCAGACCACATCATCCGGGCGGTCTCGCAGAACCCCCAAAATCTTTAAAAGGGTCTCCCCCCACTTAAAGGGTCCTCTGGGGGGGGGGCCGTCCCTGATTCCAAGAGCTGGCAGGTTCTAGTCGACGGGCCCCGGGTGGCAGGGCGTCTGGGCCCAGGTTAAAAATTTTTTTTCGGCGTTCCCCCCGACACGGTTTTTTCTTTTTCCCCCCCCGCAAGTCCGGGGTCGGTTTTTTTTCGGGCAATCCGCACCCTCGGTCTTAGGGGGTGATTGTCCCCCCCCGAGCCCGAGCTTTTTTCTGGGGTTCTATCAAACCTGTTCATGGTCCCAAAAAATGCGGCTCGGTAGACTAGTTTTTGGATCTCCAGGGGCTCCCCCGGTTCAAAAAAGTTCCCGGGTGATTGCGCCCACTAGAGCAAAAAGATTCCTGGCCGCCATGACTAAGGGCGATCTCCACCCATTGCCCAGGTCCCCAAAGCAGTTCCTCGGTTTGCAGAGGGCACAACATTTTCATTCCAGCTTTTTGCCTTGGGCCCCGCACCGTCCAAAGGGGTTTTCAAAAAAAGTCTTAGCCCCCATGATAGCGATTCTGCGCATAGGGGGTGCCCCATCATCCAAAACTGACGACCCCCTGGTGAAGGCCCCCTCTCGTCACGCTCCCCTAAACAATCGGGATCACCCTAACGTCTAGTACGCTTCGGTGGTATCAATTTCGACAAATCCTGTCTGATCCAGCGAGGGGTGTTTCCCGGGGGGACATCGAACTCAGGGGGCCAGATTTTTCCCCCACCAGAGAAGGTTCGTCAAATTTCAGGCAGATGTTTCTGTAATTTTTGGTCGCACCCCTATAACTTACATTGCATGGGGTCGGGAGGAGATGGCTGCGTTCGAGGCTGTGGCCTTTGCGCGTTTTCCCCTCGCCCCCTGCATGGGGGGATCCCCCAGGTGGGAGGGTTTCCCCTGACCCTGGGGAAAAATGGTTCGGCTGCCATCCCCCGGGGCGGGCGACCTCTTGCATAGGGAATCGTTCCTGCCCCGCGTGGCTGGTCATCACCCCCAAAGGAGCCAGGGGGGGCAGGGGGGGCCCGTTTTGGCTCCTGGGACTCAGGGGCCCTTGGACTTCAAACGAATCCCCGTCTCCAGATCAAAGTTCTGGGCTCGGGGCCCTTTTCTTGGCAACTCCTTCATTGGGCCCCCGTGTTTGGGGGCCCCCGTTGGATTCAGTCCCCACAAAGCACGCAGTCGCCTTTTAAATCACCCGGGCGCACCAAAGTCGGGCGGTTTTTAGGAAACGGGATTTTTCGTTGGGCGGGAAAAATCGGTTTCCGGGATTATCGGCAGTTTTCATCCAGGGGGAGAAAAATGGTTGCCCCACCACTCAGTCGGACGACAACGACCCCCCCAGAGTGGGGCTTCTCCCGGAAAATTTTTAACCCTTTTGGGGTAGGGAACCCGATGTCGCCTTTTTGTGTCCCCTCGAAACACCCTACCCAACTAGTGTCCCAGAGCCAGGGGGTCCCCTGGCCCCAGCGGGGAGATGCGTTAGTTGTTGGGACAGTTCACCTATCTTATCCTTCTTGGCCTCTTTTTTTTCCCTTTTTAAGCCCTCAAATCCGGGGGGTACCCGCTATCCTCATCGCCCCAATGGCCCCCGCAGGGCTGGTACGCATCTCGTTGCCCTGCTGGCAGACGCTCCCTTGGCCCCCCCGTTGCCTCCAAAACTTCTCACGGGCCCCCTTGCCACCCTACCTTCCCAGCTGGTTTGACGGCGGACTGTTTTTAAAACCGCAATTGAAATCTCGCGGGCTGTCCCCCGGGGTTTTCAGACCTGATTTGGGCGCGCAAGCCCAGCCGCCCGGCTATTACCTACCCGGAAATCTTTTTTTCACCTGGACTGAGGCCCGCAGGTTTCCCCCCTTAGTATTTTTCATTCCAAGGGTGCTATCTTTCCTCAGTCGGGCCCTGGAGCCGGGCTCAGCCTGTCTTCCCTAAAGGGTCAAATTTCTGTCCCTCAGTTTTGTTTCGCGCAAGTACCCTCCTGCGCGAGATCAAAACGTTTTTTGCAGGGGTTCGCTTTTCGGCCCCTCCGGGTTCGTAGGCCCTATCAAACCCGTGGGGACTTGAATCTTGTTTTAAAAGGCCATGCAGTCTTCACCTTTTGAGCGTTAGGAGATTCCCTACCACAAGCACAGAAACATTCCGCAATTGACAACCTTCTCCGGGGGGGAACCTCTGGCCACCCGAGTTGAGTGTATCCCCAGGAATTCCATCCTCTGAGTGGGTCAACAGGATTTGTCAAAAAATTGGACTATCCGCCCAAGCGTACACACGCTAGGGTACCCCGATACTGTCCCCGGCAGGGTGACGAGAGGGGGGCCTTTACCAGGGGTCGCCGAATGGGATAAGGCCCCCCCCCTGATGCGCAGAATCGCTATCGGGGTGCTAAGATTTTAGAAAACCCGGACGGTCCCGAAAACCCAACGGGAGAGCTTAAACGAAAATGTTGGCCCCTACTGCGAACCGCAGGAACTGCTTGTGAGCCTGGGATTGGGGGTTCAGATACGCGTCCTTGATGTCTAGGCGGCCAGGGAAATCTACGCTCCCGTGACGCAAAAACCCGGGAACTTGTATAACCCGGGGGAGCCCCCGGAGATCCAAATAGTCCACCGACCCCATTTTTTGGGACCAATGAACAGGTTTGAGTAGGACCCCCGAAAAAAGCTCGGACTCGGGGGCGGGCACAATCACCCCCTGAAGACCGTGGGTGCGTATTGCCCGAAAAAAAGCCGACGCCCGGACTGGCGGGCGGGGAAGAGGGGGGCGGGGAAGAAGGAAAAAACCGTGTCGGGGGGGGGACCGACCGGAAACAAATTTTGTAACCTGCCGAGACACCCTTTCCGCCCCCAGGCGCTGTCGACTAAACCTAGATCTTTTGGAACTGCAGGAGAGGCCCCCCCCCCCGAAGGCCCTTAAAGGGGGGCAGACCCTTAGACTGTTTTGGGGGAGTCCCTTTGGGCGTTCTGCGAGACCGCCAGGATGTGCTGGTCGGCTGGGGGAACTCTCTTCCCCAAAGGGGAGGGGGGAGGGCCCCCCTGGGCGCTTTTTTAAAAGTTTCAAAAGGACTGCCCCCGGGGTGCTTCCCAAACTGAATGCCGCCGGGCCGGCCGACTGGGGGAGGACGTGCTACGACCCCCTGGGGCCTCTAAATTAATTCACCAGCCTTTTTCCCAAAGTTTTCCGCCAGTAAATGAACGCCACCAAAAAACTTTTGGGGGCTGCATCCGCGACCAAGACCTAAACCACGGGGGAGCGGCGTCCCGGCCACCACATGGCTGACGCTTTTCCCATAAATGAGCTGATTTCACACGAAGTGTCGCACAAAACTTCAACACCCGACAATTCCCCAAAATTTTAAAATAAACATTGGCATGTTTTTAAAAAGGACCCTTATTTAAAAAATGATTCCCTAAAACCACCTTTTAAATTTTTAGGAGGGCAACTAAATTAAAAAGAAAATGGTTTCCCCAAGTAAATCAGAAAGATTTAATGAAAAAAGGGGCTCTAAGGTCAAAGTAAAGAGGGTTAAGTAAAAGGGTTTTAAAATAAAAAGGGTTTAACGTGTCCATTTTAAAATATAGTACCCCCATTTAAGTCAAAAAAAACTGGGCAAGAATTTATTTTAAAAATAACCCCCATTGTGAAGATTCTTTCGTGATCTATTACTTGAATTCCCTGCAAACTACAATTGTGGGGGGGAACGACACGAAACTAAGAGAGAGGTTTAATAGCAAAACAAACATTAAAAAAAAGGGGTTACCCCCTTCCAGTTATCAAAAATTTTTTTCTAAAACAATCCGATCCCCTTTTTTTAAGTTCATTTTAATGATTTTTTTTCCCAAAACATCAAATAAAAGGATAAACCCCAATCGCAAGGGGATGTTTGGATATTTCCAAAACCATCCTACTCCAGCGGCTTAAATAAGTTACAGAGCTATTAGGGTGTAAGGATGAATTTTAAAATTCTGCCCCGTGTGTTTTTTGCTTGGGCTCCTCAGTAGTTACCGTTTATTTTTTTTATGTTAGTGTTTTTATGAAGAACCGGATAACACGCTTTAGGAGTAAAAGGGTTTACAAATTTTTTGCATATTTATTCAATTTTCTATATAGGTTTATCATGATTTTCAGAATTATGCATATTTATTTAAATTTTTTATAAGTTTTTTTTGGAGATGTAGGAATTTATTCCGGGATTTTGGATTGAAATTTAGAGAACCCTTAGAAAATGATCCGATGGGGATTTTTGCTTTTATTTATGTGAGGTGTCTGTTTAAATAAAAGTCTTTTTCTGTGAAAGTTTAGACCGATAAGTTCTGGATGTGGGGACACGAAACACGTTGCATTGTTTTAAACAAATAACATACTTTTATTGACTTGAAGACCTGCCCCGTGATCCGGAAAGGAATTTCAGTTATAGTAAAACCGAAGGGGGCTGGTACACCAACCCAAAAATGGAATTTTGTTTTTATTAAATGCGATTCTGGGTTTTTTTCCCGGAGGAACAAAGGGGAGATTCTCAGTAGATTTTTGCAGTGAGGGCGGTTTTCCCCCAAATTTGGATATTCATGTTGGAGAGTTGTGCCTCCGGTTTAACTGACAACTAAATCGGGTGAGCGCTTTTAATTGCTTGATTTAGGTTTTTACTTTGAAGGTTTTACACGAGAGCCCCCCTGCCGTTCCTTTTTATTTTATCTATCTGTATTATACAATTTACAGTATTAATACACACTCTTATTTCTCATAATTTACACCTAACCATGGATTTAACCCATTAAGAACCCGGATTACATACATATACCGTAATTCACAAAAGTGAGTACACCCCTCATATTTTTGTAAATATTGGGACAACGCGAACGATATGACACTTTGTGCACTAACTACTTTACATTGTATCAGCTTGTAAAACGTGAAATTTGGTGTCCCCTCAAAATAACTTAATCACACCCATGAATGTTAACCGTGCAACAAAAGTGGTACACCCCAAATTAAAAATGGAAAAATGTGCCCAAAGTGTCATTTTTTGTGGCCCCTTTTTTTTTAACATTTCCCTTTTTCCTTGGCTTGGGGTTCACTAAGCTTTTAAAATCAGCCACTGGAATCCTTTTCCCAACGCATCAGGAGCGGGGGGTGTTGAGACCTTTCGACCTCCCCTTCCGTTGGGATTTCCCCCCTGAGCCAATGGGTTTGGAGGAGACATGCTTGGCGTCCGCACCTTTTTCCTAATATAATAGTGCGTCTTGGAGGTTATTTGAAAATGTTGGAATACGCCTGAGCCCCGAAGAGGGGGATCATGCTCTGCTTTTATTTTTACAGTACATGTTTTCATTCCTGGTTTCCTCAAGAATGTACTCCCCAAAATCCAGCAGCCTTTGCAGCCCCAGACCTCCCCCCTCTTGCTCAAATGTAAGCAAGACACACTTGTTTTGTACTCTTCACCCATTTGCTACCACACATTTGAACGTCTGAAAACCCAAATGACTTAAACTTGGTCTCATAAACCCCCAGGACATAGTCCCGAAACCTTTCCTTTTCTTCAGCAAATGTTTGCGGGCTTTTTGTGCACATCTTTTGATGTGGCTTTCTTTCGGGACAAAACATGCAGAAATTTGATGGGGGTGTGCGGTGCATGATTGACTTGACAGGCTGCCCCCCCAACCCCCTTTAACTTCTGCAGAAAATCGGGAAGCATAATCCCTATTTTTTGAAAGGCAATTCGGGATATAACGCGAGTATTTGTACTCGCTTCTTTGGTCACCTTTGGGAAGCCTGTGCTGAATGGAACTTTTAAAACCAAAATGTATGTTTTGGGCCATCATCGCAATCAGTTTAAAGGTAAGGGAAATTTTTAAAGCTTGATCCCTTTATGTAGAGAAAATTTTTTTTTTTCAGTTTCTCCGAGTTTCTTTGCCATGGGGCCCAAGAAAAATTTCCAGTGATAGTTAGAGAGGGACGATCACATAAAATTTAACCCCCCCGCCCCCCTTTTTACATCCGAGACGTTAAAAAAACTAGTCAAATTAAACCGTAAAGGAAAAAATGGAAAATTTGGGCACAATTGTTCATTTTACTAGGGGTTTATCATTTTTAAAGGGGCACTATTTAGACACAATGGCTGTGTGTTATTTTGAAGACAAAACACATTACACTGTTCCCCATCTGTAACTGACACTTTCATTGTATAAAAGTGCATTCTTGTGTTGTCCATGAGAAGATGAATAAAAGTTTAAAAAAAAGGTGAGGGGTTTCTACTTTTGTAAGATCCGATGTTATTGTGGGGGGGTAAATTTGGGAGGTAAAGCAAAGTAAAAAGGGAAAGGGACCACAAAAAACCTTCTCTGATCCAAGGATGGTACTTTTCCGACACTTTTTGGCAAAATAGCAGTACAAACAACAAGTGGAAACAAAACGATAAACAAAATAACTCCTGCTCGGCCGAGTGCTATCTACTATTGTTGTGTCACTACTTCCTTAGTAAAGAATGGATAATGTATCCCTTTGGGGAGAGGCACCATGTCTTTTAAGCCACATCTGCCTCTCACTCAGTCAGCCAGTAAGTTCTACTCTGCACTGACGAGGAGCAATCACCCCGAAACAGCTGTATGTAGATGAACTTCACTGGCTTGGTTCCAATCCTTCTCACATTACAAGACTTAGTCACATTGAGGATTACTACATTCAAAAGATGTCACTGGCGAGCTCTTTAGATCTTTCCAAAAAGCCTTGGCTCCTCAGTAATAAGCAGCCAGCTTGGAGACCCTGGTTATTGTCTGGTGTCACGTCTCAGGCTAAACTGCCTTTCCAATATAGCAGCCACCTACTCAGCTGACCTCATATAGGCCATCTAAACCTTGACAACGGGCCGCAGTCACCCACCCAATACATTGACTACTCCCAGTGTATACACATACATATAAAAATATATATATATATACACACACACACACACACACACACACACAGTCATATGAAAAAGTTTGGGCACCCCTATTAATCTTAATCATTTTTTGTTCTAAATATTTGGGCGTTTGCAAGAGCCATTTCAATTTGATATATCTAATAACTGATGGACACAGTAATATTTCCGGATTGAAATGAGGTTTATTGTACCAATACAATGTCCCAATTTTGCATTAACCAAATTTTTTGACTGGTGCAAAAATTTGGGGGTTACCCTTATCATTTTATTGATTTGAATACTTCTAACTACTTTTTACTGACTTTCTGAAGCACAACATTGGTTTTTGTAACCTCACTGAGCTTTGAACTTCATAGCCAGGTGTATCCATGATGAGAAAAAGGTATTAAGGTGGCCAATTGCAAGTTGTTCTCCTATTTGAATCTCCTGTGAAGAGTGGCATCAGGGCTCCTCAAAAAAACTCTCAAATGATCTGAAAACAAAGATTGTTCAACATAGTTGTTCAGGGGAAGGATAAAAAAAGTTGTCTCAGAGATTTAACCTGTCAGTTTCCACTGTGAGGAACATAGTAAGGAAATGGAAGACCACAGGGACAGATCTTGTTAACCCCAAGAAGTGGAGGCCAAGAAAAATATCAGAAAGGCAGAGAAGAAGAATGGTGAGAACAGTCCAGGACATCCACAGACCACCTCCAAAGAGCTGCAGCATCATCTTGCTGCAGATGGTGTCACTGTGCATCGGTCAACAATACAGCACACTTTGCACAAGGAGAAGCTGTAAGGGAGAGTGATTCGAAAGAAGCCGTTTCTGAAAGCACGCCACAAACAGAGTCGCCTGAGGTATGCAAAAGCACATTTGGACAAGCCAGCTTCATTTTGGAAAGAAGGGGCCTGGACTGATGAAAAAAAGATTGAGTTGTTTGGTCATACAAAAGGCGTTATGCATTTGGGGTCCCAAAAAAACAGCATTCCAAGAAAAACACTTGCTACCCACTGTAAAATTTGGTGGAGGTTCCATCATGCTTTGGGGCTGTGTGGCCCAAAGCGGCACAGGGAATCTTGTTAAAGTTGAGGGTCGCATGGATTCAACTCAGTATCAGCAGATTCTTCAGAATATGTACAAGAATCAGTGATGAATTTGAAGTTACGCCGGGGGTGGATATTTCAGCAAGACAATGATCCCAAACACATTCCAAATCTACTCAGGCATTCATGCAGAGGAACAATTACAATGTTCTGGAATGGCCATCCCAGTCCCCAGACCTGAATATCATTGAACATCTGTGGGATACTTTGAAGCAGGCTGTCCATGCTCGGCGACCATCAAACTTAACTGAAATGAATTGTTTTGTAAAGAGGAATGGTCAAAAATACCTTCTCCAGGATCCAGGAACTGATTTAAAAGCTACAGGAAGCGACTAGAGGCTGTTATTTTTGCAAAAGGAGGATCTACTAAATAATAATGTCACTTTTCTGTTGGGGTGCCCATATTTTTGCACCGGTCAAATTTTGGGTTTTAAAGCATATTGCACATTTTTGTGTTAGTTACAATAAACCTCATTTCAATCTGGAAATATTACTGTGTCCATCAGTTATTAGATATATCAAATTGAAATGGCTGTTGCAAACACCCCAAAAATTTAGAAAACAAAAAAGATTAAGATTAATAGGGGTGCCCAAACTTTTCATAGACTGTATATATAAAAATATATATATATAAATTATTTAAAATATATAAATATTTTGCAGGAAATTATTACTAATGAATGAAAATGTGAAAACATTACCATGTGAAACCACAGTTCCCAGTATGACCTGACAATAGTAAAAATATGCTGGGAGTTGATTGCTCAGAAACTAAACTGAGCAATCACAATTACAACTTAACGAGATTACAATTACAACTTAAAGAGAACCGGTCACATAGGTTATGCCCCCCTTGCTGAGGACAGAACAAGCTAGTGTCAGACCTGCTGTTTCCAGCGCTGTGTCCCTTATTCTGTAAGATGCTGGCGTTTGAGTATTTAATGCTCACCTCTGCAATTTTCAGCTAGAAAAGATACCGGTTTTTTTTCATGCCCCACCCACCTGACGCTAGCCCCCGCCCACTGGGGGGCTAGCCTTTGGTGGGCGGGGCTAACACCTGCTCATAAATAAGATTTGAGCATTAAATGCTCTAAAACTACAGCATCTTACAGAATAAGGGACACAGCTCTGGAAACAGCAGGTCTGACACTAGAATGTTCTGTCCCCAGCAAGAGGGCATAATCTATGTGACAGGTTTACTTTAACAGTGGACTGATGCATGGCAGTCACAGGCAGAATACACAGTGACATACAGTAATGTCTTCTTGTTTAGTCCAAACCTCCACTACCGTACTACTTTCAACTACCATCTAACCCCCCACCCTCCCTCCTTTCCCCAACATCTTTGGCTCCTCAATCTCAATACAAAGCAAATTCCTCATATTGCAACACACAGTGCCCCCAGAAAACATCTCAGAAGAAATAGCTCAGCACTAGTGTTGGATGTCAATACTCATGGAAGGGATACTGCAACCCCAAGGGCAGAACGGTCTAGTAACACCAGCAAACCTAGCAAAACCTTCTCCCATGTCCTGTCTGGTGACTATACATGATTAAGGTGTATATTAAACTGAAATGTCATATACGACTCATAATTCAACATTGCTTCATTTTACTTAATTGACAGTGTCTGTAAATATAGTTTGGTCTTGCCTCTAAAAATATTCGCTGCCCCCCTTAATATAATAAGTTTCCAGGTTGTGCCCCAAAAAATAATAATCTGCACTGTCCCTATAAAACAAAATATAATCGACCGGGCTCCCCGAAATATTGCCAGAGGAAAAGACTAATCCAGCTTAGAGCCCGCCTGTTTAGCAGCAGCAGCAGCATCTAGCTATACAGAAGCAAAATATGATTAAAAAAAAAAAATTATGCTACACAAGCTGCATGCTTTCAGGACTTTTGATACAAAAATGATTAATTGAGATAAGCCATCAATGCAGTAGTAACCTGTGTGGATAATACAGACTCTGTAGATTGCTGTTGCTCTCTTTGAACGTTGACCACAGTTGAGGAACCCTATTCATTCTTCAACAGCTGAAGAATTTATTACATAAGACAGAGTTGAAAAAGTCTACAGTCATTCTTGCTTTATCTTAAATATATATGCGCGTATATAACAATCAGATGGGCAAATATTTGTTCTGTGCGCTACAGCTATTGTGAAATATTGAGTAATGAACATGGAGAGATATATTGCTGGAGAGGAAAGCATTATCCAGGCAGCCCAGGAAACAGACAAAGCGATGCACATGCCATTCGCTTGTTAGGATTGCCACACACATGTTTATTGGGCATCTTAGCAACAGATGAAAGCCAAAGCTACTCTTTTGCAACACCCATGCTTTACTCACCTTCATAAAGGCAGAAGGCATCTATTTTAGGTTAATCCCTTAATGACTGGTCGAAATTCTGTGTTTGCGTTTTACTTTAAAATTAAAGTGGGTTTTAAAAATTAACAAATCAAACATAATTTTTCCCTGTGATAAGCAGCCATTTCATTTATGCTTCTTTGATTATATTACATTTATAGGGGTAATCCAATCCAAGACATTCATTTTATGCCAGTCACTAGCCAATATAGCCAATACAACGTTTATACAGCAACACAGCATGTACCATCCGCACTGAACCGGACATCTGCTGGGGCACACACAAGGGAATGGACGGGGATTACTGCATGTAGCGGGAAAATCAGATTTTAAACCCCCCCTGATGTGTCCAACATTATACCATGGAGCCCAAGTAATGCCCTGATAGCAGCCCAAAGCACCTCATAATCACACCTCTGGACTGCAAACAGCAGCTCTAAAGGAAAAACAAAAAAAGTTATTTGAATACTGCCCCCTAAACAGCCCCAAAAACCCAGGCCACACATTTGGTGCCTAGTAACAAACATTGAAAAAGTTTCTTGTACTTTAAAGGGCCCAAATAATAATTTATTAAATACTTAAAGGGGGGTTTTTCCATAAAGGCTTTATGCTTAGTTTGGTCTTCAGATTTTAGTTAAAAAGGGACCCATATTGATTTGTTTGAACTGCATAATATGTGACCCAGGAGGCTTGACATCACCAAGCCTTTCCCCAGTGTGTGCTCAATTGATTCAAACGCAGGTCTGCTAATTTAAAAAGCTGTGAGTAGCTGAGTGGTTAGCACTTATGCATCTCAGCATAGGGGTCCTAGGTTCAAATCCGTGCAGGAACCAAACATGGATTTTTTTTCAAAATGCACATAAGCTCTTGAGGTTTCTTTTTGCTTTTCATTTATTTGCATGGTTATTTATTAAGGGAGTAAAGAGGCAGAAAAATAGAAAGACAGCACCTGGATTGAAGACTCGTCGGGGTGAGTTTGTGTGATTTCTAAAAGGGAAAAGTGACAGTAGCTGTCTGAGAGGAGGGTATGTTGACACTTATATATTGAAAAAATATTTTAGTATTGTAAAAGTACCCAAAAAAATGGTAATGTATGTTTTTAAAATCTAGTTAAAAATGAAAATCAATTTATTTGACCTTTCGAAAACAGCTGCTGTGTGTACATGGGGAATGGGAATATTTCTGACCATTACATGACTTGTAACCTGCAGTTTTCTCCTAAGAAGGTAAGTTGTAAGTTTTGTGTGAGCTCAAGGGGGGAAAAAAGCTGCTATGTTATCCCTATCACGACAATAGAAAAAGGGACACAGCTAACCATCTCACTCTCGGAGCGGACATGGAGTTTAAAAAGGAGGACATTATTTTCAGAGAATGAGTAATATTGCTGTGAATCCAGCATTGGTTTGAGACAAATGCTAGAAGCAGCATAGTATCTGTGTCCTTTTCTCCCTCTTTCTCTACAGCTGCTTTTTTTTTTCTACCTCTTCTACCAGTTTGAGAAAAAGGGGAAAGGAAATGAGTCTGCTAAGTGTGGAAAGAGGCTTTTTACTATGGTAAGATATATTACAAAGTTTCTTCGCAGCGCTTTTACGGTTGTATGAAAAAAATGTAAATGGTTACACTTTGAAAAAGCACTCCAGCAAAAAAGTTTATTACTAATTTACAATATTATCATGGCAATAAAAAAAACAAAACAGCTAAAATATAACCTTTAATAGATGCTAATAAAAAAAATTATGCATATACTATATATAAAATGTTCCCCAAACCGTGATAAATCGCAAACAGAAATCCTCAAAATTTCATCAGGTGACCGCAGCGCTTTAAGTTCAATACAGTGACGTCATCCACTCACAGTATGATGAGGTCATTCACTCGTGGTTAGGAGAATCAAGTCCAATGGCAAACTCATACAAATTTGTAATAGAACTAATGCCATAAATGTGGGCTTCCAAATAGTGAATAGGGGAAAAACAGGATCGTCGAATGTTATCTTCCTCTCCCCCTACCTAACTGTGGCGTCACCGCCCCGACAAGGGTAGCTTCACTCAGGATAGAAGACCCTATTAAAGCCTTAAGATCTAAAGTGCACAAATAGTTAATGCACCAGTAATACATCCCGACGTGTTTCCCCCTCCAATTATGAAGGTTACTCAGGGGACAAGAAACTAATGATGAACTAAGAATAGCACAAGTATGCTCATGGGCAGCAGGATAGATTATATCAAAAATACAAACGGTTACCCATGGTGCAGGATAAAAGCAATGGCACCCCTGATTTATTTGTGCACCTTAGATCTTAGGACTGTAATAGGGTCTTCTATCCTGAGAAGAGCCGCCCTTGTTGGGGCGATGACCCCGCCGTTAGGTAGGAGGAGAGGAGGATGAGATTAGAAAGTCCCCTTTCCCCTATTCACTATTTGGAAGCCTATATTTATGGCACATGAGTTCTATTAGAAATGTGTATGAGTTTGCTATTAGATTATTTTGTTGGAACCCTTGAACTTGATTCTCCTAACTGCAAATGAATGACATCATCATACTTGATTCTCCTAACCATGAGAGGATGACGTCATTGTATTGAACTTATAGAGCTGTGGTTCCATCTCCTGATGAAATTTTGAGGATTTGTGTGTTTGTGATTATTCACTGTTTGGGGAAGTCATATATATTTTTTATTAGGATCTATTAAAGATTATATTTTAGCTGGGAATGTGTTTATTACAGTGATAAGTTTATTATTCCTGACATTTTGTATAAGTATTTTTGGTTTTGTGGTTTCTTACTTATTTACAAGCAATGTTTTAGCACTGCTAATTAATTCTTCCAGTTAAGTTGCATCCATACTCTTTAAAACCTTTTATGAGAAGCTGAAACATGAAATCTCCAGCTAGACCATCAGTCCAGTGGATTCGCTCCTACATAGACTGAAGATCAGTTTCTCCTAAGTGGATGACTTGCTGTGAACTACAGGCTTCCAACACTTATCAAATTCCTCTTTGTAGTTCCATTTACCCCAAAACACTAGTCTTCTTGTTTGGCTTGGTTTATTTTAAAAAGACAGCCATACCAAGGGAATATTGGTATGGACTTAAAATTCATCCATTGGTTGTAGAAATACTAAAACCCCTCCCAAAGGGTTTTTTTAAACAAAAAATAAATTTGCTTCATGCTAAAATTTTGATCATTTAAGGAACACAGAAAGGTCAGTTTTGGGGCAAGAAAAAAAATTTTTGTCGCCCTCAAAAAGTAATGGAAAATAAACAATAATTCAATTCAAATAAAAAGATTGTTTCAAAAATTGGTGAAGAAGTTGTGGTCTATTAGACCCATATGTAATATTTTGTGTGACTTCCTGAGTTTTGAAGGACTGCTCCATGCTTTTCGCCAATGATTCATACAATTTATTGATGAAGCATCAGGAAAGAAAAAGAATGCAGTTTTCCCATCCCTCCCAGGTTCGTAAGATTTTTGGGTTTTGTCTTAAAGTTTTTTTTTATCCTACCCCAAATATGCTCTGATGTTCATGTTGGTGACGGGCGGGCCCAGTCTGGAGTACCTTGATCTTTTTTCCCTTTGGGAACTTTGATGTAGAGATGGATGTATGGTGGAGAACCTACTGCTGCAAAATTTGCCCCCTTTTTATAAAAGAAATGTGAGAGGTAGCAATTCTTTTTAAATTTTTTTGGCCATTGATATTGCCTTTCCCAACTTGCAAATGTTTTGCACCCCCATATGAATGTAACTTAGACCATGATTTTTCCCCCACCAAACTTAGCTGTTTTCTGGGTGTATTTGGACCATACGGGCTCCCTGGGCCTCTTTCAGTATTTGTGGCAGCTGTGGGGGTAATTCAACTAAAGATTCTCTCACAAAACCACCTTCTGCATTTTTTTAAGGGCCCTGTTTAGCAGGCTGTTGGCCTTGGGAAATGCCCCACAGTTTTTTAATTGCCTTTTGTTAAGTGTTGGCTTCTGGGACTGATTCGACCTGGGGACCATTTCAAGACAGAATCCTAAAACTGTTGTGTTGACACGGGGGTTGAGATGACCCCGGCCCGTTGGAGCTGTGCTGATTGGAGAGGGGGTGGCTTTTGATTTTCGAAAAAAACCCAACAAAGTTCCTCCTGAGCAGTTGTCTTGGGGGTCTGCCCGGGCCCGGGTTGCAAAAAAAATTCCAGTCTCTTTAAAACTTTTTTTTTTAATTCTTTTTTACTTTTGCTGAGACACATTTAAAAGGGGCAGCCCCCTCTGCGTGGATTGGTCTTTAGCCCCTTGTAATCAAGGCTTTGGTCGCAGGGTCGATTTTTTTTCATTTGTCAGAGGCAAGTTGCATTCAAGTTAAAAGGGCTGGGGTGCTGAAGTCTTTTTATACAACCCCCTAATTAACGATCAATTAGTGAGCAAGGTGAAGCTGTAAATAGGATTGGGTGCATTTTGACAAGGCCCAAAACTTTTTTTTTTGACAAAATCTGACCTGTGTTCCTTAAAATGTCAATATTTCAGCAGTGAAGCAAATTTATTTCTGTTTAAAAAACCTCATTTGGGAGGGTTTCAGATTTCATATGAGTCTTTTCTAAAACCAATGGATGAATTTTAAATCGGTTTAAGCTTTTTGGGTTTCCCCAAATGGATAAGCGACAGAACTTCTGTCAGGGACTGTATGTTTAAAACAACAATTCAGCAGCCCCTTCTGCGTATGGGGCTCCAAAGGAGAGGGATGGTCACTGCACCTTTGCCAACGATCGTTAAAAAAGCTTCAATTTTCAGGTTGGGGTCAAGGGGTTGGGCCTCCCCTATTGCCAAAAGGTTTGACTTCATTAAAAAAGACGGATGGTGGTGTGTCATGCGAGTTACATCAGAGAACAATCATCCTGCAACCACTGCTGGAAGAATATACTGTTTGTGGCAGCAATATGGTCTGGGTAATGTTTTCATGGCATTATCTAGGCTAACTTCTCCATGCAGAAGGCACGCTCAACCTATTTGGGTAGGAATCCATCCTTGCAGATCACAAACACCAATGCATGTGAATTGTCTTACCGGTAGCAAATAGAATCTTCCAGCAAGACCATATAATAGATCCCACAACTAGAAATGACCAAAAGTGAACACAATTGAGAATCAACACGGAAAATTCAAAGAGTACTCATCACCAGACTAAAAACCTGTGCGGTCGTATTGGAACGCCAATCACTTTCTTATTGGCCAAACAAATGAAACTACAAAACATGTATTCACCAAAGTGATAAGTGAAGACACATACAAAAAATGCTTACAAGCCAAAGCCATAACAACGGGCAAAATAGTCACATCATGAGGTGGATATTTTACTATGATGTGAATATTTTGCCGTTGTTATGGCTTTTAAGGCATTTTTCTCTAATAAATTCGAGATTTTTACATATGCGCCTTCACTTATTTTCACTTTGGTGAATATGTTTTCCAATTGAGAATCTGTGGGACAACCTCAATTGTTGTGTTCGCTTTTTTTTTTCTTTAATGTATTTTATTGAATTTCAGGTAAAACACTGTAAAAAGAGTAATCTATCAAAAAATATGTGAAAAAACCAGACGTACACTTTCAATATCAGAATACATATTTCGTGTGTTGAAAATTAGATATAGCTATGAAACAATAATCACTAAATTTCCCAAAAAATTTGTGATATCTAAACCCAGTTTAACAAGGACAAACTTTAGACAAGACAATAGGGGGTGGGGGGGGGGGACAGTAAGGAAATCGTAGGTCCGGTGATACCCTCCGGCCAAGGGGTAGTCAGAATTTTTGGGTGATCCTAAAAAAACCCCAGTTTTCCCAATTTTTCTAAAAGGGACCCAATTCGTCGCGCTAAGGGCTGTGAGGTACCCCATTTGCCTGATCTCCTAAACCGGGCACATACGTGCCCCACCAGGGAGGGAAGTCTGCTTCCAGTGGCAGCTATCAAACTTTTGGCTGCTGTGATAATATAAAAGAACAATCTACCAGACCCCGACCAAGAGTTGGAAAGGGTATTCAAGACATGGGTCTGAGGTAAGGGGGTACCCAGGTTTAAAACCCCCTAAAAACCCAGAGATGGTTTTTTTTCCAAAACGGGGACAACCATCTCACACCCCCAAAAATATATGAGGAACATCCCCCCCCGGTCTCCCGCACCCTCCAAAACACACCCGGTCCAAAAAGGATTTAAATTGTAGTAATGCAGGTTATGTCCGTCATTAGCACTTTTTTGTTTCCTTTTTGGATAGAAGCGGAAGCCGGCCGCCTGCGCCATTTACCGTCCATCCTCCTGCGATCCCCAAGAAATTTTCCCCCTTGGGCTGTAAGAGTGCCGAATTAAGCTCCGCTCGGGGATGTTTGGATCAATAATTGTCGGATCAATCCCTGTAGAGACTCCCGCTCGACAGAGCTGTTCAAAGAGGGATGGCTTGGAGACTGTGTTCGCTTTTTTACTTGCACAACCCCTGTTTTAGTACAGTACATGCCTCTCTAGACTACAGTGTGGTGCTACATGCCCTGTACTGCTCATGGAAAGGGATTTGTTATACAGTATGTCAGTACTTGCTTTATCTATATGAATTATCTATGTAATTTTGTTTAACCACATTTTATATTATGCTGGGTGACATTTTTGGGCGCCCTTTCATAATGGCGCAATTTATTGTTTTTGGTCTGACTGGTCCCCTGAGAACCTGGGGAAAAAGCATTGGGGATTTTACATTTTTTTTTTTTGGTTTTACCCTTTTTTAGGGCCCCGTTGGGGTTTACTAGGTTCCTTAGAAAAAAATTTGGGGCCGTTTATCATGCGAACCCCCGATTGGTTTTCCCGGTAGCCCCAATTGGGCTTTATAGGATAATTCATTAGGGTATTTTTGTCAGTTTCTTATATTGATATTTATTTTCAGTTTTAAACGGTATTTGGATCTGGAAGGAGGTGAACAAGTTGTGAGTAATATACCCCCCCAATATTTTTTTTTCAAAATATGCCCATTTAGAATTATTGATTACATAAGATTCTCGGAAATTAAGGGGATTTTGTATGTGATTTTAATGGTTTTAATAAAGTTTAAATATTTTATATGGGGATTTTTTTTCTCTGTGATAAGTAGTGACATTTTTGGGGCCTCAGAACCAATTACCAATTTTCCATAGATATGACTTTAACATACAATCGTTTCAACATACAGTGTTTATCTTGGAACAAATATTGTATGTTGAAGAACCACTGTATTTTTATCTTCTTGTTTCTTAACTGTTCGACAACTTCGAATCCTACAGCAACGATTATTACTATCTAATGCGTTCAATTCTTTCTACAAATGTAGATTAAGAAAATACAAAAAAAGTTAACAAATTTGTTACCGTTACCTTAAAAAAATACAAATAGTAAAAAATGTTATATCTATTTTAGGTCTGAAAGTCTTGTTTCATATTCAGATTAAACTGTGGAATGTAAAACACAAATATGTATTTCAGCTTACCTCTTCTACAAGTGTAGACGTCTGGTTAAAGGAGACACCAGACAATTCCCCACGTAATAAGACTTTCTTGTAATTTTCTATTTTAAAATTTGTTGGAATCTTCTTCATAATTTAAAAAGTCTTGCCCTTTACATGTAAATTAATCTGAAAAAAAAAAAAAAAACACTTATGTAACTTTGCCATCAAAACGGAAACAGGTACCAAAATGAGTAAAATATCTCAAACGGAGAATTTTTTTGCAAAATGGACACCTTTCGTCAGAGCTTTCTTGGATACGGAGGAAAGTAGAGTACTAATAACCCCATTTAAGCATTCTAGGTGGTATTTGGAAGGTGAACTAGCTGGATCTCTGAGGATCTTCAAGATATAGAACATGGGGAGGCTTTGACATCTTGCCTGGGGAAGTATGCAAATGGCCCAAAAACATAAAGCTACAGGATTCCAAAACAAAATGTGTTGTCTAAAGCATAAACACTATGGACGGGGCTGCGTCAGATATTTGGCGTCTTTTCAGCCCGATATCAGGCGGAGCTCCGTTCAAACATGTTTAAATCTCCCCCTGCGGTGCTTTGTAATGTGCTCGATCTCGGGAGGGCGTGCGGGAGGCGGGGCACACTAGAACCGTAGCGAAGCTACATATTTATAGCTTCGCAACGGCATTTCTAGGCACATTACAGCTGGAACAGGTAAACCATTTTCAAAGTGGTATACCTGGTCCAGAACTGTCACCCGAGCGCTAGAATGCCTCTGATTTATGACCCGCTGTAGAGCAGGCTCATAGATCAGGTGCACTCTATGCCATTAATATGCGCATGATATTTGGTGTGTTAACGCCAAATTTCATGCATGTCGCCCTATGTATCTGGTGGATATATTGGTTTCCGTTATTCTTATTGCAGTTTATATTTTTATTTTCCATTGCTGGAATTTATGTTTTGTAATTATTTTTGATCCATTGTGTCATCATGGAGCAAAGCTGAGCTTCTTTGGAAGTGCTGAGGTGTGTTGGTGACCAACTCTACTCTTGTGCCTCTACTACACTTCACTGTTTAATAACATTCTTAGCACTTCATTCTGGTGCTGAGAAGTTTTGCATAATGGTACCCTCTTGGGACTTAATCATTTAGCAACTACTTAAGGTTCACTTACTTGAAGGAGGAGCTATTTCATGATGCAGACAATTTGTCTTTATTGTGTTATCAGAACGCAATAAAGATCTAACATTGCAAATGTTTCTTCATTTATATATATTTTTCTTTTTGAAAATCGATAAAAATATACCGGTATTTTAAAAAACTGAAACCGGTGGTAATTTATTAAAAACTATATTTAAAACAAAAACATGTCAGCGAAAGGAACCTCTTTTGGATGTTTTTTTCTGTGACTTTTCTTTTTTCGGACGTTTTAGATGTGAAGCAATAAAGCCAAATTTTTGGTCAAGAAGACGGACCAATTTTTGGGATTTTCTTTGATTTTGGAGTGATATCATTAAAGTGGTGTTGCTCTCATGCACACACGGGTGAGTGGTTCACTATTTTCAACTGCATGGTGAAGCTGTAAATAGTCTCATCATATGTTGCTTCCTGCCAACAGGGGGTCCAAAGCCAGATGTATCAGGAGGCGAGTAGCAGGAGTATGTGTGGGAGAGGCCATGCCGTTTAGTGAATGAATGGTTTATTGAGAGTCCCACTTATAAAGACAGAGTGGCCCTTATCTGATCAATAATGGAAGAAGGGCTTGTTGCCATCAAAACTAAAACAGGTGGTTATTTAGTAAAAACTGTATTTAAAAAAAAAAGGACTTCCAATGAAATGGTCTCTAATAGATTTGAGGTAGAGAAATTAGATTGCGAGTCCCAGTAAAGACAGTGTTTAATTTGAGTAATTACAAACTGGGTACAGCGTTGCAAAATACGTTGTTTCTATAGAAGCCGCAAGAAATAATAAAAACGCATGTTGAATGAATGTGTGCATGTAAGCAACTGTGCATGCAAATCATTTTTTTCTCTCTCTGCACATCAGACGAAGGGACAAGCAATCCAGTACTGCACAGGGAGGGAGTCATTTCTGGCTGGTGTTGCAGTGAAATAAATGAGAACCAGTGGTCATTCCGGTCCTGTCCGTTTTAGTAAATTACTTGTGTTCCTCCTAAAATAATAATTGTGAAGCATCTTTCCTTTCATTTCTATCCTGTGTGGTTCCCATGTTATTCCTCCTAGAAAATCATTACCAATCTGTCAGATGAGTGTTACCAATTGGGAGAGTGTCCCTGCACAGTCTAGCATTGGCCAATTATTGCCGACAAAGTTAGTGGGTGCACAGACACACCCTTTGAAAAGAGAAGATGCTCCAGAATTATTTTACACGGAACACAAGAATTTACTGAAATAGAGATATCAGAAGAGGTCATGACTCATGGGTCCTCTTTAAAATAATTTATAGTCCCTTGTAATGAGCAGTTCTCCATACAAGCACAACATCCAACAAGGCAAATATGCCATAATGGGGAACATTGACAGATGGTCATCATAAGACAACCCTTTTAATTACTCCAAGGAAGGACACGATGAACAAACTACATGTTCTGCTTGGAGATTTTAATGATATGTCTTTTCTGAATGATTTTGGGTGCAGAGTTGTACATGACACTTTGGAACAAAGGGTAACCTGAATACAAACACTTTGCCATATATGAAACCAGTTAAAATGTAAATATGTAGCACCATATTAGGGGTGAGATTTACATAAACTTTGCAAAGAACTCTTTGTGGAGGATTTGACATTATAACCAATCATACTGCCTCTTTCAAATATATAAAAAAATAAATAAATAAATAAATAAATAGATTATCACTGACATGGTGAACAATACATTTTCTGGAGACTTAGGCTATGTTCACACGCCTTATTTCGGGGCGTATTTGCGGATGTAATTACGAAATACTTTTCAAATAATGAACAATTAGATTAGCATTGATTCCAATGTAAAATACGCTTCGTCGTTCACACAAGGCGCATTTCCACAACGTATTTTCGCCATGTAAATATGATCGTAAAATTTAGTCCCCTGTCACTTATTGAGGCGTATTTCGCGACGTAAATCCCCCATAGTAAAGAATGGGGAATGTATTTACGACGCGAAATACGTGCCACACTTTGTGACACGTATTTGAAACGTATTTCGGGAGGTATTTGCGGACGTAATTAAGTCCGCAAAAACGCCCCGAAATAAGCCGTGTGAACATAGCCTTAGGCTTTGTGTACGCAGCACACAAAAACGATCGTATTTTCGGCAGTTTTAGGATTCTAAAACCGCTGAAAATCCGACTGTTCAGCCAGCCCATAGACTTTAATAGAAAAAAACAACCTGTAGTCTACATAGTTTGTTTTTTTTCTGCCTGTTTTCTGGCGCCAGCATATTTAGGTACTTGTTGTTAAATAAACCAGCATTTTGAGTTTTCTCATCAGTTTCCATACAATCAATTGTATGGGCTGACAGCAAAGAAAAACGAGAACCGACCGCGTTTTTTTCAAATACAGTGACAAAAAAACATTTTTTTTTACGGTCAGAAAACAAGTCCCATTCATCTCTGCGGGGTTTTGGACATGGATCCGACATAGAAATGTTTGGGACTCATTTTTTTTTACCTAAAATAAGGCGGAAGAATGAACATGTTGTAACTTTTTTGTAAAAACTGCGGTTTTGAAATTGGATTTTCAATTGAGGTCTGTGGCGATGGTTTTACGGTCTCTTTTTGATGGATTTGAAAATCTAAATCTGAATTCTTGCCATGTAGATGGACCCTTAGGCCTGATTCAAAACAGTGTTGTGGGTGTCAGTAAGGAACAGAAAAAACACAGATGTGAATCGGGCATAATGCATCCCCTTGCAAACTAGGGCAGCTGCAATCCCCCTTGCCTACCCTCTGCATAGAAATTAGCCACAACTCCCTCTGCAAACTTCTCCCTTCTTAACAGCCACAATCCCACCCAGGCCACATTTTCTATGTAGTCAGAACCCCATCCCCTAAAGGCTGCTCTTGTATAAATCACAATCTTTTCCCACTACATCACGTACACACTGACCAGCATGTGACATAGGCTTCCATTGTAAGGGGTTAACCTATCTCTACTCAATCCTTCTTGCACTCACCTTCCACTTAGGTTGCATGTTGAGCCTAGATCACACTCCAATACAGTACATGCACCCCAAAACTTATGCTGCCACCACATTTCTCATCAAATCAGTCGGAAGGAAAGGACCTCCGTCACCCCTGAACACAACTTATCCGCAGTCACAGAGTCAAACACTATTAAAACCCTGATTTCCAGCCAGGGTTAAAACACTATAACCAAACACTGCTCTCCAGCAGTCACTGTCGTAATAACTATACTGAAGGCTATGGATTCTAACGGCATACAAGGACCAAACTTATTAAAGTTTTAAGCTTTAATAGAAAAAAAAAAGGTACAGTACTTACACAAAATACAAAAATAAACAGTTATAAAACAAAACACAGTGTAGATAATCTTCTATTTCCTGGGGCAAGGAAGGAATTGGAACACAGCTCAGATGATGGCTAAGTCCCACGCTGTGAACAGTTTTTTTCTGTTGAAACCATATTTTTATAGTATGAACCTTAGGTTCAGATTTCAGAGTCGCCCATCAGTTCATTAGGGTAATTTGTTGTCCCTGACTGGCTGTATAAAGGGGAAGGGATAACTAATTGTATGTTTCCTTTGATTGAACCACTGTAATGTGGTTGGGGATGTTAAGGTTGGATGGACAGATGAGGCTCTGTCCATCCTGTGAAGTAGATAACACTTCAGGCTCCATGTCAAGAGTCACAGTTGGAGATAACCTGTTACCCTCAATAAACCAGGCCTGGTGTTTCCTGTCTGGAATTTATTATACTTGAAAAAAATCAACTTGTAGTCAGTGGAATACACGTAACCAATTTGTAGTTACTAAAATATACATTACACACTTTTCTTTAAACAGACCCTATTATGATATCATCACTGGTCCTTCATGATCAGTTGCTTTGAGAGGCTCATTTTCCTTAGGCCCCGTTCACACGGCTTATTTGCCGACGGATTGGCGCCGTATTCCGCGCCGGATTTGCGCTTCAATACGGCGCCAATCCGTCGGAGTCATTACGGTAATCCACTGCTCTCATAGAGAACAGTGGATTCCGTCGCTCCTCCCCGCTCGGCGAATCCGCCGGGCGGGGAGAAAGTGACATGCACATTATCCAGGCGCAATACGCGCCGTGGATAATGCAAGTCTATGGGGCCGGCGGGCCGCGCCTCCGCCCCGCACCCGCCCCTTATTCACGCCGGATTTGCGAGCGCAATCCGGCTCGCAAATACGGCGTGAATAAGCCGTGTGAACACGGCCTTAAAGCATATATGAAATAAAAGCCATGCTCTCAGTCCAGCTTTGCCATAGCTACCAACTTTTGTTAGCTAATCTACATTTTATAGCAAAGAAAATCAGTAAAATACAAGAACTGCTATTTCATGTAGTCTGTACTTTTTTGGGTTTCTTACCTCTTGAGTCACCAGCACTCCTCCTTTAGGGGCAGCAGAAAATAGTAGCATAATCTGATCTTTTTGGTCAAAGAACTCTTTCAGTATCTTCTCGTTCTGCTCCTCCTCTACAAACTTTATCCAACGATCATCTTTGACTTTCAAAGCACGTTGCAGCCACCTTCCCATATAGCAAACTCTTTCATCTTCCCAGAAGGGAGGCACTGGAGGCTCCTCGTCATCTATGTCCATTTTTGGCTCACCAAAACTTATATGTGCTCACCTCTAGAGATGTAAAACATGAACATTACTCAACAATAGACAAGGAATAATCTTGGTTCTGATTTATGACTCTCAACTGCTTATTCGTGATAGAAACCTTTCATTCAAAAAGAACATGTAGTATCATATGCAGATCTGTCAGCATATCATGCTGCCATGTTTAGTGGCACTACATTACAGAGACAGGTTCTATGTGCTATTTACTAAAAAAATAATGTGCTTTTTAAAATAAATCAATACCCTCCAACACGGTAAAAAAATGAATTATATAACAGAAATTCTTGTTTGGTATATCCCATGCCTCCCACCCCCAGGGCCACTTAAACCAGCTGATTTGTATGGATCATGTCAGACCCCCAGAATGGATTTACGAAAGTTTGACTTTACAGTGGTGACCAAAAGTTTTGGCACCCCTGCAATTCTGTCAGATAATACTCAGTTTCTTCCTGAAAATGATTGCAATCACAAATTCTTTGGTATTATTCTCTTCATTTAATTTGTCTTCAATGGAAAACCACAAAAAGAATTGTCATAAAGCCAAATTGGATATAATTCCACACCACACATAAAAAGGGGGTGGACAAAAGTATTGGCACTGTTTGAAAAATCATGTGATGCTTCTCGAATTTGTGTAATTAACAGCACCTGTAACTTACCTGTGGCACCTAACAGATGTTGGCAATAACTAAATCACACTTCCAGCCAGTTGACATGGATTAAAGTTGACTCAACCTGTGTCCTTGTGTGTACCACATTGGTCTTCTTTCTTTTCTCCATGCTCAAAGAACTGTCTGAGGACTTGAGAATGCAAATTGTGAGGAAGCATGAGCAATCTCAAGGCTACAAGTCCATCTCCAAACACTTGAATGTTCCTGTGTCTACTGTGCGCAGTGTCATCAAGAAGTGTAAAGCCCATGGCACTGTGGCTAACCTCCCTAGAAGTAAAGCCCATGGCACTGTGGCTAACCTCCCTATATGTGGACGGAAAAGAAAAATTGACGAGAGATTTCAACGCAAGATTGTGCGGATGGTGGATAAAGAACCTCGACTAACATCCAAACAAGTTCAAGCTGCCCTGCAGTCCGAGGGTACAACAGTGTCAACCCGTACTATCCGTCAGCATCTGAATGAAAAGGGACTGTATGGTAGGATACCCAGGAAGACCCCTCTTCTTATCACGAGACATAAAAAAGCCAGGCTGGAGTTTGCCCAAACTTACCTGAGAAAGCCTAAAATGTTTTGAAAGAATGTTCTCTGGTCAGATGAGACAAAAGTAGAGCTTTTTGGGAAAAGGCATCAACAGAGTTTACAGGAAAAAAAAAGAGGCATTCAAAGAAAAGAACACGGTCCCTACAGTCAAACATGGAGGAGGTTCCCTGATGTTTTGGGGTTGCTTTGCTGCCTCTGGCACTGGACTGCTTGACCGTGTGCATGGCATTATGAAGTCTGAAGACTACCAACAAATTTTGCAGCATAATGTAGGGACAAGTGTGAGAAAGCTGGGTCTCCCTCAGAGGTCATGGGTCTTCCAGCAGGACAATAACCCAAAACATACTTCAAAAAGCACTAGAAAATGGTTTGAGAGAAAGCACTGGAGACTTCTAAAGTGGCCAGCAATGAGTCCAGACCTGAATCCCATAGAACATCTGTGGAGAGATCTCAAAATGGCAGTTTGGAGAAGGCACCCTTCAAATCTCAGGGACCTGGAGCAGTTTGCCGAAGAAGAATGGTCTAAAATTCCAGCAGAGCATTGTAAGAAACTCATTGATGGTTACCGGAAGCGGTTGTTCAGAGTTATTTTGGCTAAAGGTTGTGCTACCAAGTATTAGGCTGAGGGTGTCAATACTTTTGTCCGGCCCATTTTTGAAGTTTTGAGTGAAATGATCAATGATTTGACTTTTGTCTCATTCTGTTTTGAGTTTTTTCATTGCAAGCAAAATAAATGAATATATTAATACCAAAGAATTTGTGATTTCAATCATTTTCAGGAAGAAACAGTATTGTCTGACAGAATTGAAGGGGTGCAAATACTTTTGGCCATCACTGTAGGCTGCATTTCTGTTGCACAGAAAATGCATCCAGACACGCACCAAGCTTTGGGTGCGTCTTTGGATACGTCTTAGGCGGGGTTCACACGGCTTATTCAAGCCGTAATTGCGGGACGGATTTCGCCCGCAATTACGGCTTGAGTACGGGGCGGGGGCAGCTGCTCACCGGCCCCATAGACTTTCATTATAAACGGTGCGTATCCCGCCGAGATAATGTACATGTCACTTTCTCCCCGCCGGCGTATTCACCGAGCGGGGAGGAGAGACGGAATCCATAGTTCTCTATGAGAACTATGGATTATCGTAATGCCTGGCACGGATTTCAGCCGTACTGCAGCGCAGTGCAGCGCAGCGCGCAATATGGCTGGAATCCGTGCCCGGAATAAGCCGTGTGAACTGCCCCTTACGCAGCGCTTTTCAATCCGCTTTTCGGATCAAAAAACAATGTATGGACATACCCTTATAGTATTTGCAAACATAAACAAATAGGATTTTAGGTTATACTGGAATAATCATCTCTATGGAAGCCACATCAAAATAAAGACTGCTTCATGCAGATTTTTACTGCACCAATGACTTCAGTGGGAAAAATGTGTGAAATTGTGAAATTAAAGCAAAAGAGCATGAGCATGTGACAAGCTCAATATTCTGCATGAATCAGGTGTGAAAAAATATATGCGTAGAAAAGAAAATTACGCAGATTCTCACTGAAATCAATGGAATGCAGATTCAAAACACCTTCTGTAAAATTACGTTTGGGCCTTGTTCATATGAGGATTTTCTCCTTTCTATTGCAGATCAGTAGAAATTTTCGGCGACAGCCTGCGAGTTCTGCTGTAAATTTTCATTTTATGTATGGCAGATTTTGTGGTTTTGAGTGCCTAATCCCATGCTGTCTAGGTAATGTGGTTTCCGACATGGAATTTCCATTAACACCGCTTCAATAAAGTGACGTTTCATGTAGGGTATGTTCACACGGCGGTTTTTGGGCTATATTCTAGTGCATTTAACGTGCTGGAATACGGCCCAAATAAAGCCTCATACAATCTTCAATTCTTTGGTCATTGAATAAAATGTAAAGTACGCCTCGTCGTTCGCAAAAAACGTATTTCACAATCGTAATTGCGAGAGGTTTTTCCGTCCATAAAAAAAAAGTGACGTCAATTCTTCAGGCGTTTACGCAAGTAAAATCACCACAGGAAACGAAGGGGGATACGATTTTTCTAAATACGTTTCATCTTACCTATCTTATACATAAATGTGACTTGCAAGTATTTAGCATCTGCTTAGTTCTGCAGATTCTTTCCTGTAACTGTATTGTTACTGTTTTGCTCCTAAAAATCAAAATGTTAATTTTTATTATATTGATAGTATTTGGTAAATCCACCTTTTGGTTTTCAGCACTGCCTGAATCCTTCTGGGCTCTGGATCAGATTCAAGCATATCTTGACCAAAATCTGATCCCCGGTCTCTTCTACACATTCCCAATGTTGGTGCAGACTGGACTTGGATACAAATACAGCTTTTTCTTCAACTCTACCCACAAGTGTTCAAAAGATCAAAACATTGTTACCCTTTCGCTTGTCAGTGTCTGTTCTACCTAAATAGCGTGATTATTGTATCATAAGGTGATAAACAGCCTGATGTTACCATTGTACTACAGTAAAGTTATCACTTAAACATGCGCCATGTATGAGGGAGTCGGAGGTTTGGGAAATTAGAGTCGGAGCTTTTGCTTGCCGACTCCACAGCCGTGGTACAATATAATGGTATTGTACATGCAGGGAGATAAGTGATAAGTGAATTATTCGTAGCGAATATGTGCCGCGATTAATGAATGTCAATGGGGCCGGCAGCCGCACCGCGGGAGAACGCGCGTATTAGCGCGAGCTTCTGAAAGACACGATGTACTGCGGTACGTACTGTACAGGCAAGCAGTACATCGTGTGAACATATCCTAATGAGGAACTGAATGCGGCATTTTATGGGTGCTTTCACATGGTGGATTTTTGATGCGTTTTTTTGCAGAAATGCCCAGCAATAAAGGCAGCTTAATGATGTGCAATTCTGCAAAAAAGCACCAAAAACACACTGTGTGAAAGCACCTGAACTAATATCCGTCGTGTGAACAGAGCTTTACAAAATGATCTGCATAAAAATAAAACACATGCAGTAACGCAGCGCGTGAACCCAGCGGCGGCTCATCACGATTACATTCTTTATGGGAATCTAAGCCTCTTCTGAAGCATAAACATATGTTTATACCAAAAACACAATTAAATCTCACAAACCCAGGCGAGCACAGAAGCAGATGTAATATTCCTGTATAAATGCAGAAACTTCACCAACTGAGACACGACCAGATATTCTTCACAACTTGTCAGACATCACAGCTGAGATCAAACTCAATACAGCGCAGCCCATACACATTGCTGGGGTCACACATTGCAGCTGAAAACGCAACAAAACTGCAGCGTGTAAACGCAGCCATTACCATCACTGCAGCCATCACCCTGTTACCTCTATGGTCAGTGTCCTCGGAGCAGTCACAATGAGGGTACAGCGCAGGATGCACACACCCCAGTCACTGCCTGAGCTCCAGGACGCCCCCCGCAGCCCGCCGCCTGTAGCGCACTCCCTCACTCCGCGGTGCACATGCCTCTTATCTCTATGGCAATTCCCTGCTGCTCCAGGACAGTGTGTGGCGCAGGCGTGCCCGGGAGTTATCAGCGGGCAGCGGCGTCCTGTTTCCCTGGGACACACATAGCTGTGACTCACAGAGCAGTAAACATGACGCCCTCAGCCGCCTCCTCCTGCCTCACATGCTGCACGGAGACTCCCCTCAGCCGCGTCTCCACTGTGTGTCCTCAGGAAGGTTTAGGGAGCATAGCCGGGGCTGTAGAGCTACACGAGTCTGGATCATGTATGACACAATATTACTGGATAGAGATACCACAGAGTCTGGATCATGTATGACACAATATTACTGGATAGAAATACCACAGAATTGTGCTGAGCGGAGCTTCTGCAGCTTGTGCCGCCACATTTACCAACAGTCTTCACCTGTGTCAACAAAATGTAGCAGAGTCTGTCGGTCTCGGCGGGTGCAAGAAACAGGCTCCGTCCACACGGCGGGGTTTTGGTCGGATTTTCAGATTTCACACGGCTTAAAATGGGCCGTATTTCGGTCCGTAATTACGCGCCGAAGTGCGCCAATTACAGGCCGAAAACGGCCCATTCATTACGGTAATTCACAGTTCTCATAGAGAACTATGGATTACGTCTCGGGCGGGGAGATAATTGACAGGTCACTTTCTAGCGGCGTATACGCACCGCTAGCAATGACTGTCTATGGGCTGGCGAAGTGCCGGCTCCCCGCTCGCTCCCCCGCTCCTGCCCCCGTCCACACGGCGTAATTGCGGGGAGGACTTACGTTACCGTTAGCGTAAGGGTAACATTACCGGAATTATTGGGCCGTTTTCAGCCCGTAATTTGCACACTTCGGCGCGTAATTACGGACCGAAATACGGCCCATCTTAAGCCGTGTGAACATAGCCTACGGGCGAAATGCGCCCCAGTCATTACGGTAATCCACAGTTCTCATAAGGCCTTGTTCACACGGCTTATATGGGCACAGATTGGAGCCGTACTGCGCGCCGTATTTGCGCTTCAGTACGGCTCCAATCCGTCCCTGTCCATTACGGTAATCCACAGTTCTCATAGAGAACTGTGGATTCCGTCCCTCCTCCCCACTCGGCGAATCCGCCGGGCGGGGAGAAAGTGACGTAAATTATTTATGGCGCGTACGCACCGTAGATAATGAAAATCTATGGGGTCGGCGAGCTGCCGGCGTAAGCGCGGGGCGAAATCCGTCCCCGCAATTACGCCGGCAATAAGCCTTGTGAACATTGCCTAAGGCTGTGTTCACACGGCTTATTCAAGCCGTAATTGCGGGTCGGATTTCGCCCGCTGTTACGGCTTGAATAAGGGGCGCAGCGGGGGAGCTGCTCGCCGGCCCCATAGACAATGCATTATTTACGGCGCGTACGCACCGTAAATAATGTGCATGTCACTTTCTCCCCCCGCGGCGGATTCGCCGAGCGGGGAGGAGCGACGGAAACAACAGTTCTCTATGAGAACTGTGGATTACCGTAATGACAGGGACGATTGGAGCCGTACTGAAGCGCAAATCCGGCGCGCAGTACGGCTCCAATCCGTGGCCAAATAAGCCGTGTGAACGGGGCCTTACTATGGATTATGCCCCGCGGAGAGAAAAGTGACATGTCAATTACTAGCGGCGAACACTGGCGTAATTGCGGGGCATACTGTACGCCCTGCAATTATTCCATGTGAACCTAGCCTAAGGCGTGTTGAGTCCGTGTAACATACGCTTTTAGATGTGTGTTTGGATCCATCTGACGGACCCAAACATGTATGTAATAAATAGCAATGTGATTTACATTGCCTTTAATATGAAACACGCATAGTCGTTCACATGAATAATCACTGCGTCTTTCGGATCCATTCCAAAAATTGACTTGTCAATTCTTGATCCGAAAGACAAAGCAGCAGCCCTATTTAAAACTGTAGGGTGCGATCCTGCTGCATCCAACACACATCCAAACACACAGCTGCGTGTTGGATGTGTGTTGGATCCGATTTCTGCAGCTCCGATTTTTGGACCCAAAAACGCTGTGTGACCACCCCCCAAGGGCATGTCCCCACGGCAGGGTTTTCAGTCAGTTTTACAGACAGTTTTTGGATTTGAAAACCATCTGTAAACCGACTCAACCGTTTACATTGATTTAAATAGAAAACCCATTCAGCAGTCCACACTGCATGGATTCTCTGCCGGATGGATTTTTACACTGTTGACGTAACAAAAAACTTAGAACATGTTCATTGAACATGTGGGTGTGAAGGGGGATGGCTTGAATCTGCAAACTGTGGACAAAAGCTGCCCCCCTGCGTGGAAAATCCGACCGGTATTTGGTCTTTGCCATGTGAACGCATCCTAAGGCTATGTTCACATGGCGTAATGGCAGGGCATACAATACACCCCGCAATTGTTTGGGAGTCGCGCTGATCAGCACGTACTCCCGCGACGCGGGGGGCTGGCAGCCCGCCGGCCCCATAGACATGCATTACTCACAGCGCGTATTCGCCACAAGTAATTGACATGTCAATTATCTCACCGTGTATTGTACGCCCGGGGAGAGGAGGCGTAATCCATAGTTCTCTATGTGAACTATGGATTACCGCATCTCGCTCGTATTAGAGCGCAAGAACAACGTGAAATGCACACCGAAATTTGCCCGTGTGAACATACCCTAAGGCGAAGTTCACACGGCTTATTGCCGGCGTAATAGCAAGACGGATTTCGCCCGCAATTACACAATGTGCGCGGGGGCAGGGGTCCGGCAGCTCGCGGCCCCATAGACATTCATTATCCACGGCCCGTATACCGCCATGAATAATTAACATGTCACTTTCTCCCCACTCGCCGTATTTCGTGAGCGGGGAGAGGAGACAGAATCCAGAGGTCTCTATGAGAACTGTGGATTACCGTAATGACTGGGACGGATTTCAGCCCATAATCCGTCCCAAAATAAGCTGTGTGAACATTGCCTAAGGCTGTGTCCACATGGCAGTATGCAAATACCGGCTGGATTCCGATTAAAGAATCCAGATGGTTCTGTCCACAGTGTGCACATTCGCCCGTCCCTCTTAACCACTGACATGTACATGTTCTGCCAGAAGAAATTGACAGGTGAAATTGGGGTCAATTTTGTGGTTATTTTTTAATTGGATCTGTTGCATTTGTAAACTGCAACGTGAGAAGCCACCATTAGACTGGGTTCTCACACTGCGTTTTTACTGCATTTTTTTCCTCCAATATATTTTTTATTGACATTCACATATAATACAGCAAAACAATAATTTTCTATAATACATGCTTGATTTTGAATATAAACAATACGCGTAACATACTCTAGAGAACACCAAGAGCATCACTGTTGAGTTTTTTTTTATTAATGCAGGTGATTTTGTAACTAAGGGTGCTTTCACACGGTGCGTTTTTTGATGCGTTTTTCAATGCATTTTTTGTGCAGGAAGGTACAGCAAATAATGCTGTACATTACTGCACACCAATCGCAGCAAAAATCATGGTAAAATCGCGGTAATTACCGCGATTTTTGCAGTGATTTTTTGTGCAGCAATGTACAGCATTAATTGCTGTACCTTCCTGCACAAAAAATGCATTGAAAAACGCACCATGTGAAAGCACCCTTAGGCTATGTTCACACGGCTTAACTGCGGGACCTAATTACGCCCCGCAATTACGCCGTGTGGACGGGGGCGGGGGAGGGAGCGGGGGGCTGGCACTTCGCCGGCCCATTGACTTGCATTACCAGCGGCGCGTATACGCCGCTGGTAATTCACATGTCAATTATCTCCCCCTGCAGCGTATTCGCCGAGCAGGGAGAGGAGACGTAATCCATAGTTCTCTATGAGAACTGTGGATTACCGTAATGACTGGGACGTTTTCAGCCCATAATTTGCGCACTTCGGCATGTTATTACAGACCGAAATACGGCCCATTTTAAGCCATGTGAACATAGCCTAAGGGTGCTTTCACACAGCACACTTTTGGTGCAGTTTTAACTGTGCTCCAATTAAACTGCCTTTATTGCTACAAGCTTCTTTCAGTTGTCTAGATTGTTCAGAAAGGTGTTTTAAGTAAGTAATCAATTACTGTGTGTGAAGTTTTGTGGATTACAAACACACTAATTGATTACTCACTTTCCAAACAGTTTGAATAAGTTAAAAAAGTTTGTTGGTAATAAAGGAAGTTTAATTGGAGCACACCAAAACTGCGCTGTGTGAAAGCACTCTAAGGAAGTTTTCACTCCTTGTTACAAGTGCTTTTTAGATCCGTCTAAGGCACTCCGACAAAATTCGCACTCATGTTTAAATCACTCCATGATTACTGTAATACGATTTACAATGATGATCGCGTGCGTGTTTCCATCAGCTGGAGCTTGCAAGAATTGAGGATGCCTGGTCAAGGACGGACCCCAAGCTTGCGCTATAAAGGGGTAAAACTGCGGCAGCGGTCGGATCTTCTCCGGAAATGTGGAAAAGCACCGCTTGAAGGGGTCTTCCTCATAGCCCGCAGTGATAATCTCACTGCTAATTGTTAGATCCGTCTCTGGGTCCATCCTGTCGGTCCCCGAGACGGATCTAAAAAGCGCTTGTAACACGGAGTGAAAACTCCGTGTGAGCAAGCCCTAAGGGTGCTCTCACACAGTGTGTTTTTTGTGCGTTATTGATGTGTTTTTTAATGCGTTTTTTGGAGCAGAAAGGCATAGCAATTAATGCTATACAGTGCTGCACAAAAAAATGCATCAAAAACGCACTGTGTGAAAGCACCCTAACACTGATTTGAAACGCAGGTGAAATTGGGGTCAATTAAAAAAAAAAAAATGCATGAGTTTATTATTTGCTCGCGTTTCTGTTGCGTTTTTCAACTGCAACATGACAGTCCACCATAAAGGTATGTTCACACGGCTTATTACTACGACTTATTACTTATTAATGCGCCGTGTGTTTTGGAACCACGCACTGATGAGTGTGTAACTCCAAAGCACGAGGGGGGGGGGGGGCCTGCCGGGTGCCGCCCCCATAGACATGCATTGTCAGCGGCATGTAATCGCCGCTAACAATTGACATGTCAATTCTCCTCCCACGCGTACAACACAATCGTATTGTACGCCCGGGGAGACGATGTGTAATCCATAGCTCTCTATGAGAGCTATGAATTACCGTAATTGTGGCACAGATTTCGAAATGCGCGCCGAAATATGCAGCAATTTAAGCCGTGTAAACATTCCGTAAGAGTTCAAACGGCGTGTTTTACGCTTTTAGCTGCATGTTTGGATCCGTCTGTCGGACCCCAAACGGAGCCAAACACACATCTAACAAATTGCATTGTGATTTACATTGCTTTTAATATGAAACAAACACCGGCGTTGTCAGGGCTAGGCTGTGCTCAAGCTGCAGGGATCTACAGGCTGCAGCAGCTGATCAGCGATCCCACCCTGATACACTTACTGCTGGCAGCTTTGTGAGTGACAGACACCCAGCCACTCCTGACAGGGGGCATGTTGCACCAGCCAATGGGAGGACTCGGAGGCCGCTCCAATCAGCTACAGGGGCGGTATCCAGGAATCCAATTTAAACTCCGTGAAGGCTGAGTGCAGCGCCTGTGATATTCCTGGCTACCTTGTTACTTATGTTTGCTTATCCGTATACCTGACCTCGGCTTGTTCTCCTGACCCCGGCTTGTCTCCTGTTTTTTTACCTCGCTCACATTTGGCTTTTGACCTCGGCTTGTTTACGTTTATCCCTCTGGTTCTGATTTGTGGCTTTGGCGTTCCCCTTTTGGTATTTACCCGGACTGTCTCACTATTCTACTTCCTGACAGAGTAGGGACTGTCGCCCAGTTGCCGTCTGCCGCCTAGGGCAGCACGTCAAGCAGGCAGGACAGTGGGCTGGATTCCAGTCAGGGCTCACTGTACCTCCCTTGACGTGACAGGCGTTCAGACGAGTGATTGCCGATGTGTCTCATTGCGTCTTTATGATCCATCTTTTGGATCCGTTCCAAGAATTGACATGTCAATTCTTGGTCCGAAAGACGCAGCAGACGCCCTATAATAAACTATAGGGTGCGATCCTGCTGCATCCAACACACATCCAAACACACAGCTGTGTGTTAGAGCAGAATCTAAGTAGGTCTCGGTATTCACCAGAGCCCGCCGCAAAGCGGGATGGACTTGCTGCGGTGGGAGTCTACCAGGTCGCTACCCCTGACATGACTTGTTTGCGGTGGCAGCCGAGGTATAGCATGGTACAGAATCATCAAGCAGGCTCGTAGTCGGGGACAGGCAATAAGGTCAGGACAGGCGGCAGAGGTTCGTGGTCGAGGGACGGAGGCAAGAAGGTACGGTACGCGGCAATCAGAACTAGACTCAGGAAATGCTTTCTCAGTAGGCGGTAAGGCACTAAAGATCCGGCAGGGTAACTAGGAAGAGGCAGGCTTAAATAGGGGCAGCGGCCGGCAATAATTAATTACCGGTGCGCTGGCCCTTTAAATTTAACACTGCCGTGGCGCGCGCGCCCTAGGGAGCGGGGACGCGTGCGTCATGGGACAGAGACTACAGCAGGAGCGTGGCCAGGTAAGTTTACAGGGGAACCTGCCGGGGAATGAGCACGCCCACGACCCGACATGCGGGGTGTCATCCGTGACATCAATATTCTTTCAATACCTACAACTTTGACATTTATGACAATCTATTACTTGGCAAGACATTCCTAAAGCTTCCACCATTTCATTTTTGGCAAACAAGGTTACACAAAAGGCTATGTTCACACGGCTTAACTGCGGGACGTAATTACGCCCCGCAATTACGCCGTGTGGCCGGGGCGGAAGCAGGGGAGTGAGCGGGGGGCCGGCACTTCGCCGGCCCATAGACTTGCATTACCAGCGGCGCGTATACGCTGCTGGTAATTCAATGTCACTTATCTCCCCGCCCGGCGGATTCGCCAGAGGGAGAGGAGACGTAATCCATAGTTCTCTATGAGAACTGTGGATTACCGTAATGACTGGGCCGTTTTCAGCCCGTAATTTGCGCACTCCGGCGCGTAATTACGGACCGAAATACGGCCCATTTTAAGCCGTGTGAACATGGCCAAAGGCTTATACTTGAAATACCAAATTTTAACCAACAACACTACACCAACAAGGTCCCTCTCCCCCCCCCCCCCCCCCCCCCATGATCAAATGGGAAAAATAATTTGGTAGGGAATTCCCGTTGAGTCTTGGTACGCAGTTTCCCAAACTTACTCTAAGCTCTCAAAATGTCTTAGCCATAGGGAAACAATGCGGAAGATACATCTTAGATGGTACTTGCCTCCAATTAGATTGACACATATGTTCCCAAACTCATCAGATCTGTGTTGGAAAGGTGTGGTCAACAGGGCTCCATGTTACATGTCTGGTGGGGTTGCTCTCTGATTAATAAATTCTGGAAGTTCATCACTGGTTTGATTGTAGAAGTGACTGATCTTCATTTTTCTCTGTCACCTCAACTAGCTGTCCTAGACATAGGCATTTCTGAGTTCCCATACCAGTATCGTACAATTATCGTCCATATTTTAATCTCAGCGAGAACTGCTATAGCCCAATTGTGGAAACATCACAGAGCACCAACACTAGCAGAGGTCAATAGAAGGGTTAATTTTAACTGTACATGCGAGTTAAAATTAGCAGACCCTCCTCATATTTGTGCAAAGAAACAGTTGCTGTGGTCTCCTTGGACAAATTCACGGCATTATGTCCTCACACTGTGGCAATGCAAAAACGTGTTTTCCTGTTTGAATAAAAGTGTTTTTATTGTGTAAAATCAGTAAAACATAAAAAAAATTTACATTTACAATTGGGTATTGCTGTAATCGTATCAACCTGCTGAGTAAAGCTAGCTTGTTAATTATACCGCACGGTGACCGATGTAAAAAATAAATATAAAAAACACTACCATGATTGCTGTATTTTGTTCAAAATGCTTCACAGAAACCTTAATAAAAGGTGATCAAAGAGTCATATGCACATAAAAAGCTATATAAAAATGTATATCTTTGTAATTGTACTGACCCCCATAGTAAAGTTATGATGTAATTTATGCAGCACGGTGAACGCTGTAAAATTGAAGCCCAAAAAACAATGACAGAATTGCATTTTTTGTATGCCCTGCCATGCGCCCAATCAGCAATTTACACCCATATGTAGGGTATTGCTGAACTTGGAAGAAATTGTGTAACAAAATTTGGGGGGGGGTTTGTTTCCATGGTTCCTTGTAAAAATGAAACATTTTAAGGTAAAATTGCAGATTGTTGAAAAAAAATTTTTTTTAATTTTCATAGCCTACTGCTAAATTTTTTTGTGAAACACCTGTGGGGCCAATATACTCACTGCACCCCTGGATATATTCCGTAGGAGGTGTCGTTTCTAATATGGGGTCTTTTTGAGGTGTTTATTAAGTTTTAGCACCTTAAGGTGTCTGCAAACCTGTAATGGCGCCTAAATAAAATTGTATTGAAGATGAGATCCCAGAGTCCAGTAGGTGTTCCTCCTACTCTGGGGCTTGTGGTTAAGCCAAATAGCGCACTAGGGTCACATATGGGAAATTTCTGAAAACGGCCAAATCTGGGGAATCAATATGAAGATGCATTTCTATGGTCACATCTACCGTGTTCCAGTGAATAACGGCTAAAAATTGAAAATCTGCAAAAAAAAGTGAAATTTTGAAATTTTACCTCCACTTTGCTTTAATTTCTGTGAAATATCCAAAGGGTTAACAAGCTTCCTAAACACTGTTGTAAATACTTTAAGAGGTCTTGTATCTTAGATGAAGTCATTTATTGGGGTATCTACCATACAGGCCCCTCAAAGCCACATCAGAATTGGAGTGGTCCCAAAAAAATGTACATTGCAAATTTTCTTGAACATGCGAGAAATGACTACTAAATTTCTAAGCCCCCTAATGTCATAAAAAAATAAAAAGACATTTAAAAAATGATGCTAACCTATAGTGGACATATGGTAGATGCTAGTTATAAACTATTTTGTGGTGAATTATTATCTCTCTTGCACGCAGAAATTTTAGAACTTTGAAAATTACAAATTTTTCAAAATTTTCATGAAATTTTGATATTTTTACAATGTGTCACGAGAAAACAATCTCTGAATCACATGGATAGGTAAAAGAGTCAAAAGCTTATTCTCACATAAAGTGCCACATTTCACATTTCAAAAATATGGCTGTGTCAGGAAGGCCAAAACTGGCTGGGTCTTTAAGGGGTTAAGGCACCATGACGTTCCTGCATGTCATGGTGCAGTGTCTGTTAATGCACCAGGATATCCAGGAACGCCATGGAGATCGTGCAGGCATAGCCCGGCGGTGATTGTCAGCCGGGCATCTGCACTTGTCGTTGGGAGCAGAGAAAACTCCGTTCCTGGCAGTTTAACCCTTAGCTGCCGCAAATAGCGATCGCAGCAGCTAAGGGGTTATGACAGAGGGGGAAAGCTCCCTCTGTTCTCCATCAGAACCCCAGCAATGAAATTGCGGGGTTCTGGTGTGTGCCATGGCAACCCGGAGGTCAGACAATGACCTCCAGGTTGTATGTGACGTCATCCTATTAGGCATCCAGAGTCTGACAGGATGATTGACAGTTGGTATCATAAACTGCAGCATAGACACCGTCCTTTACCCATTACAAATACCAATCACCCCCAAAAAGATCCAAAATATAAAAAAATGCACATTTTTGGTATAACCGTGTGTGTAACGACCTATCCTATAAATTTGTCATGTTACTTTAGCTGTACGGTAAACACCATGAAAAAACATTTAAAGTAAGATGGCAGAATTGCAATATTTGCTTATTCTGCTGCACATAAAATAGAATATAGAGAGATCAAAAAGTCATATAAATACCAAAGTGGTACCAATGAAAATGTCAGTTTGTCCCGCAAATAAAAAGACCTTACACAACTCTGTATATGGAAAAATAAAAGGGTTACGGCTATCAGAAGAGAGCGACACATAGAAATTGCTTTACACAATAAAAACATATTTTATTTTTTTACACTGCTAAACATTAAAAAACAATATAAATTGGATATCGCCTCAATAGTATCATTCAGCAGAGTAAAACTAACATGACATGTACAGTATACTGCAGGGTGAGCACTGTAAAAATTAAAAATAAAAAACACTATCAGGATTGCAGTATTAACAGTTCACTGCCGGCGGGGCGGAGCTGCGGGGCCCGGTGCATCCTGCCTTGCACCACTCGCACTGTGCACAAACTTGTCT